>JAWNPN010000059.1:5492500-5777500 GCA_035047485.1 Drosophila peninsularis | reverse complement strand
GAGTGCTTTGGTGCAGCCAAGGCCGAGTTGGATTGCCCACTGAAACAACAGCCAAAACTTACACCGAAGCACATCAGGATCTAAGCTCAGATATGTCTCTCCAGCGAAAGTAATTAACCAGTGGCAACTGCCACCGCCACCGCCACGCCCTGCTGTGTTACGCCAGCAGATGTGCATGAAAAGAATTAAATAATAATAAAAAATAGAAGGAAACCACAAACATCGGACGGCTACATTTTCATCCAGCCGAGCTGAGCTGTAAAACCAATTTGTTTATGGCATAAAAAATAGACTATTGCGTCGGAGTCCGGGCGAGGGGCGAGCGACGTGAAGTGTGCGCATTGTTGGTAACCTGTAGTTATTTTATTTTATTATTTATGGTTAAATGGCGCAGCCCCCCGCCGGGACGAGCTAACTCGTTTATTAAATTCATTGCGCAGTTGTTGTTGCTGTTTTTCCTTGCTGAACAGTAACCGAATAAACCGCAAAACCCGAGCGGCTAAGCAACTAAGACACACACATGAGTAGGGCAGAGGGCAGGGGGAGGCATGGATGTGTACGGGGGTTGGGCTCTTACAGATATGGACACACACACACACAAAGTAACCGCAAAAAAGTGGTCAGTTGGCCAAAAACTAAACGAAATGTAATAAAGCAACGGATATGCCAGTTTGCTTCAGCTCCGCAGTCAGCAACAAGCGGGGCACAAAGGGAGCAGCAGAGCAATGCGGATAGATAGACGGTCTAGTTACCAGTTGAAAGACAGAGCTGCAGTGCACTATAAATGAATATGAATTAGGCAACAAGGCTCTTGCCCAACTAAAGCACACAAGCATATTGCAAGTGGCCCACACAGAATGAAGAAAGTACGAAACACAAAGAGAGTTGGATGGGAGGTGGGCCCAGGGAGGCGATTGGCTCATATGAGATTCATGGCAAATCGCAGGCGGCTGCTTTGAATTTATATAAAGGAAAACCGAAATATCGAATTACTGCTCACAAATCATTAGTCCTTTAGAACTAAACCTTAAACAGTTGGCAAATGGTTTTTGGGTAACGAAATTGCAGCAGCTACAGCGAGGGCGAGTGCGAGAGCAACTGCAGTTTAAATGGGCTTCAAGGACTTGAAAGGGTTTACGTAAAGCACTTTTCGCTTCTCGCACTCAAAAATTTTGTTGTGGCCACACCTCCGCTTGGCTTTCGGCCTGCCTAAATGTCAGTTACTGGCAGCTCTGCGCTGCCCCGGCTGTATTTTCGTTATGCTCTTGTGATTTTTTCCAGCAAAAAGTTAAAAGCATTTTCTTTCAATACCCTTGCAGCGGCTACTTCGACTTTGCGAGCGAATATGTAACGCTTAAAATATATTTTAATGGTAACTATTATGATAGACGTCAAGTATATGAAGCCATTGGCTTCTGGCAGACTATTCGACAGATAGAGATAGAAAGATAGATGGAACAATAGTGATAAAGAAACAATTGGTCAGGAGCTCCAGAGATATGATCCTACAGCATTGCTTTAGAATTGTATTCATATATTGATCTATATAAAATCGAACTTCTCGCTTATACAAAAACTGCGTGTTCTTTAGGCGAAAGCACTGAGGAGGATCACAGGGACTTTTGGTACATAAGGGGCCAACACATAGAGTCAGAATACAAGAGGTGCCCAATAAATTTGTGAAGGGACTAGATTCTTGGCATACGTCTAGGTACTGGAGTCTAAAGATCTTCTAGTCCCATTACAAGATGAAGACTCATAGATCGTCTAGTCCGCGCTCTGGAACTAGATAACGACTCAGTCGCCATCAGCTGCAGAGCCAACAGAACTAGGCCTTGACACTTTAGCTGTCACTAAACCCTAAAACTTTCCCCTTTTCCCAGCACCCAAAGTTTGTCTTTCAAAGCCACAAAAATATATTTAATTTATCTTAGTTTAGATTCAGCTGCCTTAAACCAACAGAACTTTACTTATCTATAAATATTTCATCAAATAAATAAAAAAGAATTTTATATCGAATTTCTATCGGTTCGAAAGCGTATTTAGTTCTCGACATTTTCTGCAAAATTGTTCCCTTTTATGTTAAATATAAAAAAATAGTTTTTTGTCGAGAAACTTTGAATTTTAAGAGCTTAAAATTTAAATCAATTTAAATTAAATTTTGCTGCATACTTTCTGGCGCACTTTTATGCTCGTTTCGTCGGGTTTTTGTTTTCTGCTTTTATTTGTCACAGCCCTATTAAATTTTTAAGTGCCAAGCAGGGACCACAAGATCCGCAAATACCACACAAGCAACCGCTAGCCTTCATTCCTCCTTCCGCTCGGTCCGGCCCCACTCCCCACTAGCTCCCCACCAGCTCCCCACTAATAATTCATTATAAAAGTCAGTGCTTTGGTTTGGTTTTTGCGTTTTGCTGTAACGCGAATTCCGCCTTAATACACACAGCCCGCGACCCCTTGCCCCATCCGTGCTCCGAGCTTATGTCGTGACAAACTGCACACATATGTGTGTGTTCCGTGTGTGTGTGAGTGTGAGTGTGTGAGTGCTTGTGTTCATGTTTATGGCACCATTTTGCACAAAGTCAAATCAAGTAATAAGGAGTTCTCTGAGCATTCCCCAAGTCCATTTCGTCTCGATTCCTTCAATCGTGATTCCGATGGGCCAGAAGCCAAACTAATCCCACTCTAATCCACCCACAGATTTTCACCTATCGAAATCGGCGCAGAAAAGGTTTTCGAGAACTGGCGACACTCATTGCGGGCATTAGGTTATGGCGATGGGGCTTCGACCCTCTTGTAAGTGTTGAAAATTACTGTCGACTTGACTTGTTGCCTTTTTGTTTAGCCAGCTTGCAATGCCGACTACAACTACAATAACAATTACATGAACTATTTGAGAGTGTGTGTGTGTGTGAGTGTGTTGAAAGTTATTATGGGTGTCCGGGCTGCCACCGGAACCCAGACCCGCACCCCGACCCGCACCCGAAGGCCCATTAATGGGCAAAATTACTGTTTACAAGTGAAGCAGGCAGCCAGGCACCACTCACAAAGAGACGCCGCCACCACCAGAGCCAGCGCCAGCGCCAACACTTTGGAGTGCAGGTTTCGTGTTAAAATAACAAACACATAGCGAAAATTGTAGCAGCATGTGTAGCAAGCAGACTGCATAATTCCATTACAGAGCTGCATGCCCCATACACACAGCACCTAGACCTGCCTGTCATAAGCCATAAACTATTTTAGAGCAATATTTTTAAGTTATGGCCAACGTCGTCAGCTTGAGTCAGCACGGCAAGCAAGTAGTTTGCCTGCTGTAGTTATGAGCCAAGTGCATAAAAATGTTTAAGCATAGTATTTGAAAGTGTCCTTTAACTGTGACTCTCTTGAAGCCATTCAACAGCCGCATAGGGAATGCCATAGTCAGGCACACTCTCTGATTTGTATTGTTTTTTTTATTGCGGCGAGTTTTTGCATTTTAAATTGCCGGACAGCGGAATATTGTGGCTAGTTTAAACAATTACAACAATAACAAATACGAAAAAAAGGAAAGAATAACAAAAACAAAAGAGAGAGAGAGAGAAAACAAGTTTTAGCACAATATGAAATTATTCTAATTACAATTAGTGTTAATTGTCACTTACGGCCCGGGAATGCTGTACGTGAATTTCGTAATTTGGCATGCTTAGAGAAAATTTGCATTTAAAATGAGTTTTTCTTTCTTGTTATTGTTGTTGTTGTTGCTGCGCTGTTTTTGTAATTTTGCAATTTCAATTTGAGCTTAGCCTAAGCTAATAATAACATGAAAGTCATGGACGAACTGTCCGCATTAATGCATTAATTGTAATTACTTAATTATTTGCATAAATCAAAATTTTGCTGCGGCGCCCAACATTAATTTTAATGCCAAGCGACATTTTCCCCGTCTGATTGAAATGGCAATTAAAAAAGTTTTTGATGGCGCTCGATTTGCAGATCGCCGAATGGATGGATTGATGAAAATCATCCTCGCGGCTTAATGACAATTTTATGTAGCTCGTCAAGTTGTCGTTTGTGCGTTTTATGAGTGGCTCAGTGCAAGGACTAAGCCCCTAATGCCTGGCAATTAAAATTGAAAAGATTTCATTAAAGCGTAGGCAAGCGGATTCATTTCGGAAATATTAATTGAAGAGGATTAGCTGGGATAACAGCGAAGGCTTTGTTTTGCTGAGAAAAGTCTTCGATTGGCATAGCAATAATATGGAATATATATCGGAGCGAGTCGCAGCTGTAATTAATTGAATATGGGAGAGGGAGAGAGAGAGAGAGAGAGAGAGAGAGAGAGAGAGGGAATGATTACTTCTTTTTATGACTTTTTAACATATTCAAAACGAAGCGAATTCATAATAATCTCATCAAAGAAAAGCCGAAAACACCAACTGCAGAGGCAATCAAAAAGGTATTCCCATTGCCATTGCTCACCCCACTCGACTAATGCTCAGCGCGCTCTCTCGCCTTTCTTCGCTTTTCTCGGTATTCTTATGTAAAGTGTTTCCCTCAAATGGCGTCTGACAAACGCGGCAAATGGACCGCACGCCTTGCCACATAAAGTGGGCGTTGCCATTCCGACGAGGCCACCAAATCTGAACGCAAGAATCAAATTGAAATGACGCACTTAATGGCATTTATGGTTTATGCGCGTTTTTATTATAATGCGACTTCGATTTTGTCTGTCTGTCCCTCCGACTGTCCGTCTGCCCGTCTGTCTGTCTGTCTGGTCGCTTTGCAATTTTCGAACGTTTTGCCATTTTGGCCAGTTCAAGGGCTGACCAACCGTCGCCGACTGGAGTCACCCTCTCGCACGACTCATTTTGGCCAATTGGTAATTTTGTTATTAGTCACGCTCTTTGCGCTTCATTAATGTTCATTACACACAAATGGACCCACATCGATTGATATTTCTCGTCGTCTGGCGGTCACAAATTGCTCTCACACACATATCCATCTATATATATATATACATTTTTTACGATTTGCGGTTGATATGCTGCGGTGTGCAATAAACGCGATGTGAGTTTTTTCTCGCTGGCCTAAAGGGCTGCCCGCCTAATACATTTAATTATAAAAATAAACATGCGCATACACAGCTAACGGTATATTTATATAACCACACACACACACACACACACACATACACATATATATATCCGCAATATATATTTATCGAGTAAACTTTGAACTTTTGGGTTATGCGTCACATATGCCAGGGGGTTCGCCGCAGTTCCCGAGAAATAAGAAAATAAAATTTATTGACGCAGCGCTGTGCACGCTTAATTGAACACTGCCAACTTGAAAGCCATATCCTCTGATTGACTGAGCCAGTGGAACGCCATTTTTCATGACCTTTGAAACTTTGAAGCATGTAATTTGTTCTATTCCTTCCCGGGAGTTATTTAAATGGGCATTTGATTATGCGCCTAAGCAGCTGGAAATGCGGCCAGGACATGGACATGGACATGGCAGGACCTCGTTGTGGAAAGTGCAGGCGGCTTTTTAGTTTTTCCTCTTTTGCCTTTTCCCTTTTATTTTCTCTTTCGCTTTTCAGTTTGTTTAGAAATTGTTTTTTCTGGCTTTGCATTATTTTGGGTTAATTTGGTTATCTAATATGAAAGTGAACGAGCCCAAAGGGGTTGCCCAGGACTCGGGCCCGCAGCCCGCCAGGGGTTGATTATGCCACTTGAGCGGCTTAGGTTAAAACCATATGCTCGGCTTCAGTGCACTTTGAAGTGGCATGGAAAATATGATAAGCATATTAATATGATTTTCATTTTATTTTCGTGGCAGTGGCAGGAACTTTGATTGAAAAATCGAACGACGCAAAAGGCTGAGCATGGGATAAGCTGGGAAACGCGCTGGCCGAAACTTGCGAAACATGTGGCTGGGGAAATTCTTCTCCTATCTGAATATACTTTTATTATGTGGCAGATCTGAACTGATTCGCTTTGATTCTCAATTAAGTTGTCCCGATAAATTTCACGTTTGATTTGGTTTGTTTTCCTTGCCATACAAATTATTTGCATGCGCAGCCCCAGTGCATGGGGCTTTCTCCCATTTTTGTTTAATTTGCACAATTGCCGCTCATTAAGCGCAGTTAAAATCCAAACAATTAATAAATTTTTAAGTGCAGCGCAAATTATGCACCTCGTGACCGACCTCAAGACCCCTCCACCAAGACCGACGCTCGTCAACTGGGGGCCGCCCTGCCTGGCTGCACCTGCAGCTGCAAGCCGCTCAGCACACAATACATTATTAATTTAACGACCCCCCCCCTGCCCCACTGTACCCCTCTCTGTCCTCGCTCAGGACCTGCTGCACGCACAACAAATGGCGCTTAATTTGCCAAATGCTTGGGACCCCTGCAGTCCTTGGCCGCTGCCCTCTGTTTGGCTAGTCGCAATGTTTTTTTCCATCCTTCACTACTTATACTCTGTAAAGTGCGAAATGAGTGTATTGAGTTAGAGTATCAGCCACTATAGTGACAAATACTCTAAAAGGAGTCCTTCATCCCGTTGACAGTGGCGCGAACAGAGTATCTGCAGTGCGTACTGCCCGCACTTGAGCTGACCTCTGCTTTAGTGGGTGTTGCGAAAATATGAAACGCTCGAATGCACAAGGATGTAAAATACCTTGACTGGAAAATTCGCAAAGGTGGGAGGCATGGGAGGAAGCAAAGCAAAGCGAAATAAAGCGCAAATGCAGAGGGCAACAAAAATAAGAACCGAATTCGCAACTTTGTGCAAACTTAAGCCAAGAGAAAGGCCAGCCCAGCCAGCAACAAAATTCATTAAAACTTTGCATTGTGTTGCAACAGCAGCAGGAGGAGAGAGAAGAGGCAGCTCTAACCCATTGCGAACTAATTTGTCTGGCGATTTAGTAAAGATTTGGTAGCCCAAATACCCCCTTGCTAAGGGCTGTGGCAGCGGCTGGGGCTGTTGATGACGCGACAAACCCAATTAATACGCCAGACAAATAAAATGGTCAGCCAAGGACAAGTCGGAAAAACCGTTTAGCAAATGTGTGTCTACACACACACACACACACACACACACACAGACAACAAACAGACGCGAGCGTGCATAATTTTTTCTTTGCCTGCCTGTTTCGGGGCGGCACATCCGAGTATATCTTAATATATGTATATCTTATGTGGGCCTAGGCATGGGGATTGTCGCCAGGACTGTCTGCCTGTCTATGTGTGTGTGTCTGCGTATTTGTATTTGTATTTGTGCGTGTTTGTTTTAGTTAACCAGAAAGTTTTCTTAAAGATTTACGCTTAAGTTTTACGTGATAAAACTTTTATCACTATGACATTTCGCCCGGGCAGCCGCACGCGCTTGTTGCAGAGCTTTGCTCAAGCCAATTGACAGGGATGGAACTGATACTGGATTGGCGCACGCTGGGCCACGATTAATATGTCTTTAAACTTAAGTGATGTCATCGGATAGTCGCAGATAAGACCTTATCTTGCTGGTTGGCTTATCAGACGACGCTCTGCATTGCAGCTACTAATCGAGCTGGTATGGCAGGACTGTTCAGGACACTCTCATTTGATAGTCGAGAACTGGGCAACTCAAGTCAATTAAGTTCGTCACATATTAATATAAAATATTTTGCCTAACAGCATATTCCCTGCGAATAACTTTAATCGGGCCCCAGCCCAGCCCCCCAGCTTGTGCTGATATTTGCTTGGGCATATTGGTCCTCGCTCATGCAGGACTCATGTCAGCTATTTGCCAGCTCTGGCCCAGCAACAAAATACATACATACGCCAGCAGGTCGGGGGTAAGTACGTGCCGCTGCTTACTCCCCCCGGGAATCAGTTGAGTATTTTGATGGCAGCGCTTATATCATCAGTCCAAAACTCAAGACCTAAGAAACTTTTTATTAACATAAATTATGACGCAAGAGCACAGAAACACACACACACACACACACACACACACACACATGCTGGCACTCGTTAGGCGAGTGTGAGTGAGAGCGAGTCAATAGTTAAGCATGGCACAAGTGAGTGCATAAATTTCACTTGGCACAAACTTTGGCAAATATATCTATTAAACGTCGACGGTGCTTACCGTTATGGCGATGTCGTGGCTGGCATCGCATGTGTCCAACTTGCGGCGAAAGCGTAGGACGGTGTGGGTGGCGTTCTCGTAGCCCAGCATCAGCATGTAATCCTGGGAGGGATCCACGACGGGCTCCGCGTCGCCGTTGCGAGTGACGTGTCGATCCTGCAAGCAGAAAGAAAACTGTGTGTGAGCTTTTCCCTTTTGGTTATTAATTGAAAAATTTACAAAAATATTTAATTTGCAGCATACTTTTGTGCGGCAGGCGCGAGCTCGGGCCCAACTGCGCCCCCAGGCACACATTCAAGTCATTTAACGAAATATATATAATATATATATATATATATATATATATATATTCATATATATGTACTGACAGCCACAGGCACTTCGTAAGCTCCCAAAACTTGTGTGCATAACTTTCACGCAGCATCTGTGCGATGCGTTTTTCGGTCTTCTTTTTTCTCCGTTGTACCCTGGATTTATGCAGAGCTTAAAGGGAGTATGCCATAGTAGAAAAGCAGATATTTTTAACGAATTCAAGTCTATTCTGGGTTTCAATCATGTACAAAATATACAATTCCATAGATATATATATATATATATATATATATATATATATATATATATATATATATATATATATAGACTTGAATTCGTTAAAAATATCTGATTTTCTACTATGGCATACTCCCTTTAAGCTCTGCATAAATCCAGGGTACAACGGAGAAAAAAGAAGAAATATATATATATATATATATATATATATATATATATATATATATATATATATATATATATATATATCCTAGTTGTAAGCTCCTAGCCAGCTTTTACTTATTTCATATAAATTGCTAGAAATTTATTTGTGTTAATGCTTAAAATGCACAGGGGGCCTCCTGTCTCATGTTTACTTTCTGTCGCCCCCATTTTGGCTGCTCTCAATGTTTTCCGACTTTTACCAAGTTAAATTTGAGTAGTCGCTCCACCTTCGTGGGGGGAAAACCCCTTTCTTGACTGAGGTTTTTTTTTTGGTCTTTTGACTTGTTCGATTCCTTGGCACATGTTGGCCAGGCCTCGACACAGACGCCAGATGAGTCTGAGCCGAGCGCTGGGTGTGTGCGATGTAAATTCCTATGCACACACACATACACTCACAAATACATTTGTATGCATGTATTTTGACAGGCCACTGTTGAAAATATTTGGGAGTCGCTGTTTTTTGAGTGAGGGCTGTGCTTGAGGGGGCGGGAGAGGGCAGGGAGCGGGCGTTGGGGCATGCTCTGTGATTGTTGTTGGGCGACTGCTTCGCATATTGGCAGTTGACTGCAAATGGGCGTTGTGCTTGCTATGCTCATAGCACATCCTTGCCAGCATGCGGCAGGACCTCTTGTGTTGTTTTTGGTATGGCAACAATTTTTTGATGATGTTGCAAAAGTCAAAGTGCCCCCATTGCCCATGCCCATGCTCATCCCCATGCCCACTCCACTCCACTTCACTCTGCTGCCAGCAGAGCACGGGTAATTGAAGCTGATGGAATTTTTGAGTAGTTTTCTATGTAGATATTTCAAATTTTTATTGATTTAATTATTTGTTGTCGTTCGTCATTTGTTTGACTGATATCAAAGTGGTCCAGCTCTTAATGCAGTTACAGCCACATATATGTTTCTATATATATCAATGCAGACTGAGTGCTGCTCATATTGCGTTTCGATATTCCTTGACTGTGGTTGTACCGTGAGTGTGTGTGTGGCTTTTAGAACACATTTGGCAATACATTTAGGCTGTGTTATTAGAGTTGAGGCCCATATGAAATTATCATGTGAGAGGCTTGAATGCGTGTGCTAGTGCTGGGCCGAAAAGTGAATAATTAAGTGGTTGAAATGCAATATAATGTAAAATCTATTTACAGCTTAAACTAAACTATCATGTAACACAGAATTATCGAACGAGTCTTTCAGCTTAACGACATTTGTTTGTACCTAACAGACTGCACTTAGAGTATTTAGTCTACTGCTTCCCATTGGCGTACGATCAACTTAAAGGTTTTGCATATGTGTGAGCGAGACAAATAGTATTTGCTCTTCATTCTCTTGTATAAGAATAAACTAGAATATAAGACTTCAGCTCATACGTTCGCAAGCAGCTCATACGTTCGTATGCGAGTAAGTGTATGTGTGAGAGCGAGACAAACAGTGCTTACAGCTGATAAACTCTGCTTCAGCGTATGAGAGAGGAGGAAGAGCATAAACTCTTACTTCTTTTTAAGCGCCATTTATATATGAATGATTGGCTACCTCCAGCTAATGCTTACAATTAATAATCGCTCGCGTGCTCGAACATTAAACAATCTTATCGCAGCTGCTGGTCAATTAATGTTCTCACACACCCATATGCATTGGCTTGGTATTGGTGAATGTTCTATCATTTCTCATCCCTATCTGGCACACGATTCATACGAAGCGTTTATCTCGGCACCGAAGCAGCGATGTTCAGTTTCTCAGGCCTCTCCGCCTCCCACTCTTCCACTGATACATTGCCCAACATTATGGAGCGAAACTTTTCTGCTCACAGCTCTCAGCGCTTCCATCATCTAATTACATCTGAAATTTTCACACACCTGAGGCAGATGCAATTAATTTGCCCCAATTTATATCATCAGTCCACCGCCAGATCCTACGCCTCCTCGCACGCCCGCTACTCCCCATCGTCCTGTTGCGTGCTGCCCACAATTACATGCCAACATTTCATTAATCATACCACACGCTGCGCCATTTGCCATTTAGCTGGCTAATTAAAAGTTTGCACAAAACATTTAACATAAATTGTGCTAAATATATATAGTATATACATTTCGTATCTATGCAAGAGATAGAACATTTCGAACTGTCTGTCTGCCTGCCTGACTGTTTTGCAATCTGCAAACGCATAATTCAAGATCTGTAACGCGCAGTTCCGTTCCCGTTGCCAATGCCGTTCCCCTGCCCCTTCCCGTTGCTGTTTTGCACAGTTTCCCATTTAATTTCACATTATCTACCTCTACACACACACACACTCATGCGCACACCTTGACATGTTTCTCGCTTATCGCAGCAGCAGCCAAAAGTCGCGTATACGTCGCGTATGCCGAGAGAATTGCGAGCATTGCGAGCGGCGACGGAAATTAAAAATACGCGCTGCAATGTTGCAAGCACCCAAGCGACGTTATCAAAATCAGCGTGTGCGTGGGCGTGGCAGGGGCAGAGAGCTGAACTGGAGTGGGCTGGGGCTGCCTGCGGGTGACGCGTTGTGCGGTAATTATGCAAAAGGAAGGCGCATAAATTTGCAATATTCTCAGCTGCTGCTGCTGCTGCTGCTGCTGCGCTGCTGTTGCTCTCTTGTGTTTCAAGAATGTTTCAAATGCCAACGACGTTTTAACTGCTCACAACTTTTTATGCGTGCAGCTCAAATGCCGCCAATTCCGTCTTTAGAGCTCTTTCCCGCTGCGGGTATGCTGAGCCAAGTCATGCCGTTTGTAACAGAGTTGAGATAGAGTAGTTAGTTCAGTAACTGAGACAAGTATGGCTGCGAAGGGAAAGAGTATTTCAATTTCGGTCAGCTTTTTCTTTCACTGTAAGTTGCATGCCAGGACAGCGTAGTGCGTGCAAAGTGGGAACTTCGGCTGGGACTTCGTCCTGCTCGTGGTCGTCGTTGTCAACGCACACGTTTTTTTAATTGCTGAAATTTTATCACACCTTCATGGCTGGCAGGACTCGTAAATTGTAATCCTTGTGCGCTCTTTGCCAGGCCGGGCCTGGCGGCTGCTTGAGCAACGATGACGTCGCCGTTTTCCTTGCCCTCGTTTGCCCTTTCAGTGCTCGATGTTGTCATTAACGTCGCTGCCTCTTAAGCATTTAATAGCCTTGTCAAGACTTTAATGCCTTTTAGCTGCCGCCCCCTAATATGTGTGAGAGCGCGGGACGTTAAAAAAGAGTGTAGAAAACACACTGGGCCTGTGCATCAGTGTGTGTGAGCGGGGGGGGGGGAAATCAATAAAAGCAACGGCAAATTAAGCACCTTTACGCTGCTTCTCGAGCAGGCGAGCCGCAGCGGGAATTTAATAGGATTATGCAACATTGACGTTGCGAGCAAAGCCAAACAAACTTATGCAAAGCCTGTCACTGCACTGAGCAGCAGCAGGGGCTGTATACCCATAACCATGCCCATTCCACAGCCTTGAACCCTTTCGGCATCATGGCATGCGCCTAATTGTGCTGATTTTCGCTTGATGAAAACTTTTGACACAGACACACACAACAAACAAGCCGCCCATCAGCAGCAGCAGCAGCAGCAAGTGGCATTCCAAGTTTTGTTACGCCAAAAACAAACTTTAGCAATTTATGATAATTCAACGTCAGCTGGGACCGTTCAGTGTTCAGTATACACTTGAAGTACTCGCTACATATCGAGAGTGCAGGGGCATCGGGGCTGAGCACTAGACCCATGACTGAGATGCTGCTAATGTAAGCTGGCAGGCAGCAGGCAGGCTGGCTGGCAGGCAGTCAACCATCAACAACAACTGACAGCTGGCTAGCAGCGAAAAGCTCAGCGATAGACGGAAAGAGAGAGATGGATATGGAAGACAGAGCGAGAGAGTCTTAAAATATGCTTGTAGCACACATTAAACTTATTACCCCCCAATATAAGCCCCTAGCTCTCTGCCCCCCTCTCTCTCTCTCTCTCTCTCTCTGGTGGAACATCTTTACATGCCCAGATTTTGCTTTATGAACAAATGCATACAGCAAAAGGGTTGGTTGCACACAGCACACAAATATCAAAATGCTATCCATCTATGTGTATATAATATATATTTGCCCATATGTATATAGTTCAGGCCACATGCGCTGCAGTGGGTGGGTCGGCGAGTTATTGTCATGTGTGCGCACCGCCCCGCTCAAGTGCAGCAGCTGAAGTTTTGAGAAAGGCTCTCAAAATGCGCTCCGACAGCTTTGATTTATATGGGGTTTGCGGCCACAGCAAAAAGTTCTCGGCGGAGAGCAGGTGAGCGTAGGCAGGCATGCAGCCAGAAAAAATACCGTTAGATGGGAGCGAGCAACCACAAGACTAACTAGCTTCAAAGAACATTTCAAGAGAATACTTTTCTCACTCTCAAGCAGCCTCTCAATCGGCTGATATTTTTCAGTTATTCTCAAAAGTTTTTTCAGCGCTGAATAAACTTGATGCATGGAAAACACATATGGATGTAGAAGCTTCTTTACTATTCAGAAACTTTAAGGCAATTCATATGCCGAGTTGCATTCATCTTCGCTTGATTAGAAAACCCTTTTGGCCACTTACGAATCGACCCTCTCGCTGCCATCTGCCATCTATGACCATTTGGCAGTGCCAAAATCTTGGTGGGATTGCAAATTGTTTTCCTGCGCTCTGGGCTGTCTGACTGTCCTTCTCTCTGTGCCCTGTCTGCCTCTGCTTGGTGTGCAGCATTTGATCTATGTTGAAGGCGCTGTGTGTGTTGTTCGGCGATGTCAGCAGCCGGCGCTGATGCCTCATGTACATTTGATTACGTATACGCCGGGCTGGCAGAGCGAGCGCCGCCGGGCAAAGCCATCAAGCCAGACGCCCCTTAGACCGGAGCTCAACCCCTAAACCAAGCAACACCAACTCGAGCTCCAAGCCCAAACCCAAACCCAACTCCAGTCCCTATCTCTTCCTCCAGCTGCTTTTGCAATTGGCAGGCTTTCGACTTGAGCTTGTGCAAATTATCGCTTGAAGCGACTATATCAATTAATATAGTTAAAGTGCCTCTCGGACTCGACTCGACTGCGTCGGGCTGCCAAATTTAATCGTTTGAGTTACTTTTGAGGCGAGTCTCTTTGTTGACTCGCCTCTCTGCCTGCCTGCCTGCCTGCCTGCCTGCCTGTCTGTCTGCCTGTCTATTTGCCTGTGCATCTCATCTTGGAGTTTGCTTCAGCTTCTGTTCGGCCGCCCCTATGCAATATCTCGCAAATGCAGACACTGCAAATTGCCAGTTAATATTTTATAAAAGTAAACAGCAACAAATTGTGCACTGCTCCTTAGTCTCCTTATGTGATTATATTTGCCCGCCCGTCCAGCAGCCATTGCCTGGCTGTGTGCACACTGGATTGCGGATCAATTGACAGCGTTGTTAGAGGCACTCGAAAGTTGCAGTTCGCCATTTAAAGCTTATGGCATTCCACATATATCACTTTCAATAAATGAAGCTAAATGTATGCATCTCTTTGTGGCACGCAGTGCCGCATTAAGCCTTCAACAAGTCGCTCGCAAAAGCTGAGTGGCCCATTAAAATGATTAACAAGTAGCAGAGTGGCGCGAGGGAGTGCTCGACTAGCTGATACTTCTGCTCAGTCTGGCAGTTCAATGTATCGACAGTAGCCAAGGCATATATGAATATGCGATCTCCCGCTTATCACTTACTCCCGCTTATCACTTACTACAGGGTATATGGAAACGTGCATATTTGACATACCACGCCATTTTCCTGCCATTTTCCTGTATGCATATATTCATATGCAATTACATTCGCTTTGTTGCGCTGGCAAACAATCAAAGTAGTTGGCCATAGCAAAAAATGTGGCTTCCGGATTAATGGGAATTGACAGTGGTAACTGCGCCGCATGCGCTCCGCACTTATTTCATCGAGTTATCTTTAGTTCAAATTAATTACGGAGCAGCATGCATTAGGCCAGCTGTAATCTAATTCGAGACAGTGTTATTTCGCTCAGTGTATTCCCTGTGGTGCTTAGACCGCAATCTCAGCTGTTTACCCCTGGGCCACCCAAGGGCTGCCCCATTTGCATTAAACATTTTGTTTTTTCTGCTGATTCTGGAGTCAACCCTTTGAGAAATTTCGTGTGCGCTCTCTGGCTCGGCTGGTCGTTCACTCAATTAATGTCATGTAAGCAACCCACTTAGTTGGTTTCCACTGTAACTCGTGCGACATCAAAACTGACACACACACACACACACACACACACGTAGACATATCAAAAGGCAAGCAAATTCAATTAACAAACTTTGCACGTCACTCAAAATTAACTCTGGAGCGTTGAGGCATCACAGCGCCCGCCCCACTCACAGCGCCACCCCCAGCACCGTTGACAAATTCCCAAGGAAAAAAGCGGAATATATACAGTTATATATATATATGTATATAGTGTGCGATATGATGACAAAAAGAGTGCGACTATTTTATATCACTCTCAATTGTCCAGCGGTTGTCGCCCAAGCGCTGTTACCGGCCACGCCCACCCACTGGGGCGGCCCAGCCCGGCGCATTATAATATAATGCGTTTTTATAGTGGCAGCAGCAGCTATGATGATATAATAAAAAGACGAAAAATTGTATTTGTCATATTGTTAAGCTGATGGCTGTCAGTTTTGGGTGGTGCGCGCTGGCTGATGCTGATTTCTGATTTCTGACGTTGACGTTGTGCTGTGGGTGTCGCTTACACTGCTCTAGTGTGTGTGTGTGTGTGTGTGTGTGTGCATTGAGACCACTTTTAAATACGCTGTGTAACGGCTGCCATCGAAATCTGTTGAATGTGACACACACAGACAGACAGACAGACACCCACACAGACACAGACACAGAGCGATTCGAAACTAAAAGCAAATTCAAATAAATTTAAAATCCCCTTGTGCATTTTTAGCGACAGTCGAACTCAGCCTCAGACTGTGAGTGAGTGGATGACTCCCTCTCTCTCTCTCTCTCTTTTTGGCTACGTGTCGTTTAGCATAAAGGCAAAATGCGATAGGCAAAGTGAGCGGTTGGGCCGCTGGCCGAGGGCTGCGCGCCCTTAAGGGCTGCATTTATGACACTCCATTTGTCAAGTGAATGAACGGCGCCCCGCATGAAATGAAAGTGTGCAGAAACTGAAGCCTGGAATACGGAATTTGGCTTTGGAATTGGGCTTGGGCTTGGGCTTGGGCTTGGGATTGCGATTGGGTTTGCGATTGGGTCTGCTCTTCGTTTTACTCACTGGCAGACGGGGCTGACTGTTTGACTGAGTGCGCAATTCAATTGCGTTGAGATTTTTTCAGCTCAGCCCGATTTCTTTTTGTTTTTGCCCGGGCCAAACAGCTGACAGACCCGTCGGCCCGCAGTGGGCGGGCGGCTGATTGACAAACCACGCCGGAAAGTGTTTTGTTAAATTTTCTGTTTGGCAATGCTGACATTGACGTTTATTAAGCGTTTTTGACACTTCTGCCGCAACGTTATCAGAGCCACCCCCGCCCGCGCCCAGCCAAGACACCACTCAACCACTCAATGTCAGCTGCAGCACTGCAGAGACGCGACGCCGCATCAACGTCTGTGTTTTAAAAGTGTTTGGCATTAATGTTTCTGTGCAAAATTACTTTAATGAGCTCAGCGCGCTTGGCTTGCCTTGGCGCTGGGCTCAATCAATGGATTTTGCAGACATATATAAATTATATATATGAAATATATATGGGAAATATATATATGACATATATATATGTGAAATATATTTTTTATATATTTAATGCATATATATTTCATATGTGAGACACTCACGAAATGTGCGTGAGTTGAGGCTGCTTGTGCAGGCGACGCATGCAAATCAAAAGAGGTTGAAAACCGTAGAGATATATGTCAGTTATGTATATATATAATATATATGTAGGACTTCTGTTAAATGAGGAGCAAGTTTGGTCTCTGTCGTTTCTGTTGTAGTTTTATAGCAGTCAGTAGAGAGCAGAGCGAGAGCAGGAATGTTAAATAGTCTGCATTATAATAGACTAATCCTAAATATATATATATATATATATATATATATATATATATATATATATATATATATATATATATATATTCCAACGCATATTCCAGGACATTAGTTTAGTAAGTTTTCGAGTTCGAGCCAGCATAAAATTTTTAAATATATTATAAATAAATATAGATAAAAATATAAATATAAATATCAATATAAATATCAATATATATATATTATTTTTTTATTTTTAAGGCAAATGTATTTTCATTCAATTTCCATTTCCCCAGAGTGTGATTTTTAAGCCGCGCTTCATATCCTGCCCATATATAAATCCAGCCATTATTCGCTTTTAGACTTATAAATATAATTTTCTTCTGCATGCATAATAAATCTCAATAATGAAATATTTGTCGCCTGTTGCTACACACGCACACACACGCATGCTCACGTCCTTTTTATAGCATACTTTTGCGAGCAGAAACGTAAAAAATTTATTTGAAAGCAAGACACAAATCCTTTGCCTAATTACTTGTCTGGCTTTGGGCTTTTGGGCGAACAAGCGAAGCTCGTTTCATTTTCGTTTCTATTTCTCCTCTTTTTCTCTGCCAATTTCCGCATCCCGTGGCACTTCCTTGTCGCCGCCCCGCCCAGCAGCCCCTTTCTATTATTAAGGCTATAAATCCATGATCGCTTTGATATGAGCTGGCCCTTTTTATTTCATTTTTATAAATGCCCAAACGTGCAACGCCCCCAGCCCCCCAGCCCCCTCCGCTGTCTTGCCGAACTGCGCTCCAATTTCAAGGCAAATTTACGCAGCCCGCTGCCCGTAAAATAAAAAGAAGCGCAAAAAATACTTTACGTAGGCAGATAAAAAATGTAAATATCATTGCGTCATAGTCGAGAGGCGGCGGGGCTGTGGGGCTGTGGGCCTGACTGGGGGTGGCAAAGATGTTTTTGAACTTGGTGCAAAAAAGGTTAACAGCGACATTTGGCATTGTTTCGCCTTGGCACACACGCACAGGCACACTCGCTGCCCCGAGTGCTGGCAGCACGTTTGCATTTCTTTCCCTGATTTTGGAAAAGGTCCGACCCCAAGCCCCCGCCCAAAATATGCCCCAGGGAATGAACACCTTATCGCAACTTATTGCATCCGCCGGCAACAATTTGGAGACGGCCTTGTTGTGTTCTTCCCTCTGCACAGGACCTCCCCTCTATGTACAGACAAATACAAGTATATATATACGATATATATTTTTTGTTGGACAATTCCGTTTTACACACACATACTTTCGCTTTTATGTTGTTGTTGTTGTTGTTGTTGCTCCCTGCGGCGTCTGCGTAAAACGTTTTAATTACATTTGTATGTTAAAACTCCAATTGACGCCTGCCCGCCAGCCCGCCAGCCCGCCTGAGCTGTCGCCCCAAACGCTTTTGAACTTTAACAGGGTTGTGTGTGATGGGTGGATGGGTGGGTGGCTCTCACTGTTTGTGTGGGCGGCGATTTGGGATATAACTAGATTGCTCTATAAGACGTTTTTGATGTAGGTAAAAGGCAATTTGCGCTTGTCGACTGCTTGGCTGGGGCGGTTTGTTTGGCTCGTCCTCAATTTAATTTAACTAAACTGTCAAATCAAAAGCTCGAGAGCAAGCAGAATTAACCAAGCGCTTAAAGTCAGCTCAAATCCTTGAAGGTCCTTCGCGCTCGCTGCTCAAAAGCTGTCAGCTAAAGCGGCTAACACTTGTGTGTGTCAATTTTATTTGATGAAAATACAAACACAAACAGACAGCGTAAGAAAGAGAGAGAGAGAGGGAGAGGAAGAGGGAGAGGGAGAGCTGAATGAGTGGCTTGTTGCTACTTGTAGAGCGCCTGATTACTGCCAGGACAGCCCTGGCAGGCAGTCGCCCTTTTAGTGCCAAGTGTTATCGGTAAACAAATAAAAAAGAAGAAAGCAGCAGCTGCAGATACACACACACACACACACACAGAGAGAGAGAGCCACACACATGCCATATTTGTTAGCTCTCTGTTTGCTCTAAGGATAATTTTCCAGCCATACACACACACACTCGCACACACAGTCCCATTCCATTTAGTCTATTGTTCGCATCAATTCCCCAATCTTAATTCACTCAAATTCGATTATTTCTCGTGCACTTTGGGCTCTGGTGGGTCCCGCCCGCCCCTGCCCAATCGCTTTTTATTTCCAGCCCGGGTCTCTCATTGAGGTTAAAATAAACTTTCGAAAAGGCTAAGAAGTCATTTATTTTTACGTTTAAACTGCAAAAGCAACAAATGAAAAAGAGCACAACACACACACACACACACACACGCAGCTGGCAAACAGTTGCAACAACAATGAAAACAACGGAAAATGGCTGCGTTTGAAAGCTTTTGAAGGCAATTTCCAAATGCTCTGCCATGGAGCGGGGCGACCTTAGTGCATGAGCAGGATTATTAATAGCAAATGCTTAATCTGTGGCGGGGTAGTTAAAAGTATGGTGGAGTCCTTGTAACGAGGCCCAATCTGATCCAGTTAGGTTGACTGCATGAGCCTCTGCACTTGTCTTTCTTATTATCAATTTGTTATTTGATCTGCGAGCTGGAGACTGCGAAGGATAAACATAATCGTGTTCTTTGGCCCATCTGCTGCGGCCATCTGCATAATTCGCACTCCTGAGAGTTGCCCAGCTGCGTGAGTGAGTGGCCACCCCTATCGACGGGGCCACCCCACTCGCACGTAGCCGAAACAATTGCTTTACCTGCCAAACAACTCATTGCTAGATTAACTCAATTGCCTTAAATTGCAGCGCACCCCCAAAGCAGAGAGCAACGGCGAAAACAAACCCCAATGCGAGGGGGTGCAGCAGGCCCGGCCAATACAGCCCGGAACGTAACGTAACGCGGCACTCAAGTGTTTTGGGTCTTGTATCTTTTAAATTTAACTTTTGTGCAATCGGATGTCCAATGTGGCCCAGTTGAAAAGTCCAATGAGTTTGGTCGAGTTGGTCGGTTCGTTTGCTTTTTGCCTGTTATTTCCAGCTGAGTCACGCCGCTGAAATGGCGCCCATTCACACCCCCTCACACCTGCCGCACACGTGCCTGTGGAGAGCAATAAAATAAAAATTGAAAACACAAAGGATTTATAGCTTCAATAGGTTTTCAAGGAGCTACCAAGCTCAGCACAATTGCATGGGTGTGGGCTGGCGCGGGGTCAGGGGGTCGGCGACTGCGGCTACACTGAAAACAATAATATTCGTAGTCCATCGAGGCAGAGATATATATTGTATATAGCCAGACATTTCATTGTTTATGTGTGTGGGTGCGCCACAGATTTTACTTTGCTGATTATTTCTTCGGCTGTGCCCTTTATGCAGCTGTTCCACTCACACACTCTCTCTCTCTCCCTCTCTCTCTCTCTCTCTCTCTCTCTGTATATGTTTTTTACACTGATTGGTGTATTTTCCGTTTGGGTTTGACGCGCCTAGAGCCATGTGGCTTTGGCTTTGGCATTCAAGGTTCGGGATTTCGATTGGGCTGCCCTGCAAGCTGCGGCTTTTTACCTTTAGCACATGCAAAACAAAAGGGCTTGCAAATTGAGTTTTGTGGGCGGCGCTGTGGCTTAGCCTGTGCCGCATCCGCCCAGCCGCCCAAAAAAGGTGTAAATAAATGCGCTGGGAATTCGTCAGTCAGCTAACTTTTTGGCTTTAATGAGACGGAAACAAAACTTTTGCACAAAATAAAAATAACAGAAAAGTGAGGAGCAAAGAAAAACAAATGACAAAGCTGCTTTGACTTTGACAGGATTTTTTTCAAATCCACCCCCTCCCTCCCCGCTCTCACTGTTGCTGTCTCCCTCTTACCTCGACTCTTGCTGTCTCTATTACTCATTTTCCCAGCTGGCTCTGCTTTTTCTGTTCTCTTTCGGCAGCCCAAGCGCTAGAGCAATATAAAGTTGTGCCCGTTGTTGGCAAAATAAAAATAAAATTACTTTAAATTTGTCACAATAAGCTACCGCAACGCTTTCCAGCTCGCGCATACCCTGCAGCGGGCATATTCATTGCGACACACAATAGACTGAGAGGACTTTCTCTGCTAATTGGTCGAGTGGTGTCCAGCACCTGGCTCCATTGTGGCGCTCGGCTCACCTTTGAGCAGGCAGCTGAGGCTAGTGGCTATACGCCCAACTGGACTCTATAGGATACCATTTGATAGTCAGAGTATTTGGGCTTCGGCTATTGAAACTTGACGCTGCTCTGCGTTTTATTAAAATTGTTTCAAATTGAGGTCGTTCGGCCGTGGTCGCGGCAGCCACGCGCTGGGCACCTAGCCTCTTCTAATAGCACAACAAAAAGCACACTAATGGACCATATTGTGCTTGTTTTTCTCTTGTTGCTGGCTCGGCGTCATTTTTATTGCGAATTTAGGCATCATTAGTTACGGTTTTTTAATAAAAATACAAACGGCAAGTACCAAATATAAGATATACCCAGCATATTTTCCTCTGCCGACTGCCGACTGCTGGCCGGTCGAAAAGTTTGATTTGTGAACATGAGGCAATATAAGTGCGCCTTTGGGTGCCATTGTGCTGGCGCGCTTTGTGGTCAAGCTTTGTTGGCCCAGCCCCGGACCCGGGTCGGCCTCTAAGTGCCCCGAGCAGAAACTTGGCTAAGTTATACAATTTGTTCGGCAAGCGGACAAATGTATTAGCGCAAGAAGTTGTAGAAATGATTTCGGGCTCTACAAATCGCCTGCGATGTCCACAAATAAATATGAGAGGAGGCAAAAGTGGGCTTAATAGAATCCCGGGCTTGACTCGACCGGCGAGCTCTTTGAAGCGCAACCGGCCTGATGAAAAGATTATTGAAAATTGAATGGAAAATGAAATATTATGCATTTCATTGAATTGTTGGCCAAGCAAAGGCTGAGCAACTCTCAGGGGTAAGCCCGCCTTGAAGTCTCCTAGTTAAGCCAGACTCGCACCCAAAAGTCCTCTTATTATTAAGGCTAAACTCTACTCGCAACTTATATATTTCTGCTGCTTTCTTAAGGATGATTTATGCGGCCTTTTTATTTGCTTATTGCAGCTTATCATATTCCCCGAGAAATGCGTCATTTCTGCTGAGCTGCGCTGCGTTTTAAGCCACTTCTGCTAATGACCGCCAGCGCGTTTGGCCTTAATCAAGTCTGTGGAAGGTGCCAGCCGCATGCCATTAAGTGCACATAGCTGGGGAGCTTTGGAGAAGAAAAAACGCCGCACCCTTCCTTCGATGTGGAAAAACTCTAAACAAACTTAAAGCCAAGCAAACTGCACTTGTCTCGAGTCGCAGTTTATGAGCCAGCGTCCGGGTGCCGACCACTGTGCAGTGGTTGCGGTTAGGGGGGATCGAGGGGGAGGGGACTTGGGGTCTGTCACATTTTTTAAATGCGCGTAGAGCCACAGAAGCCACGGCCACTTTAACACCTACCTAAAACTCCAACTGCCGACTGCCGACTGCTGCCTGCTGCCTGCTGCCTGCCGACTGCTGCCGACTGTCGAGCGACAATCATTTTTCATGCTAAGCTCCAACGTCAACCGTTTGGTTTATGGCCTTAATCCTTTTCTACATAAATGAAATGACGGCAAAGTCCAGCCTCACAGTCTCAGGCCCAGTCCAGAGCAAATGCCGCGCATTTCATCATTAGTCAGCGGCCATTAATGCCCAGGCAGGCAGTCGGGCAGTCGGGCGGGCGGGCAGCCAGCTACTGGGGATTGGGGATTTAGAATTGAAACTGGGAGTGGCACGACTCACATCTACGCATATCGACGCGTGCAGCAGCCTACGCATCATATAAATACCCAACTACATATATATAAATAGACCTGATGTACTCGCTGTCACAGGCATATATATATATATTTCTATATACTAATCAAGAGGCTGACTAAGTACCCAGGAAATGCCAAGGTTGTTGCACTCCAACTCCAGCGTCCAGTGGCTTTTAATTAACACACAGCCGAGACGGCGGGGGCTCCATTCCGGGCCATCATCAGCTGCCGCTGCCTAAGCCTCAGCCTCATCATCATCGGCATTAACAGAATATTTTCATATTTTTTCTCTTTCTTCAGCCGCCTACCGCCTGCCGCCTGCCGCCTGCCGTTAGCCGCAGCTATTTTCAAATCAATTCCATGCAGTTTTTAATATATGAACACACACACTCAGACCCACTCTCAGAGGCGACGCATGGCCCACGACTGGATGGCTTCCCTTTCCAATTTCTCGAAATGATGTCATGCTGCTTCTCGGCACTCGCAGTGAAATCCGCTCGGGGCATAAATGCGCACAGCGGGCGGCTGTTTAGCGCTTAATTAATGATGAATATAAAAATTGCCGCATATATGAGTTGCACACACACACACACACACACAGGCGCACATCTAGATACATTTAATGGAAATTTCTAATGGAACGTTGCGACACGCACTCTCAGTCACATTTCCCGCTTGTGCAACGCTGCGGCGGCAGTGAGCAGCAGCTTCAGCATCGGCAACATTCTCCACTTTTCTCTCAGTGTCATTTAAGTTGCGATTTTTGTATTTGCGCTCAGACCGTTCAAAATCTATACATAAATATGCTTTCACGCAGCTCCCAAAGATATCAGATACTTTTTTGCTAGTTTATTGTTGTTGTTGTTGCTGCTGGTGAACCGTTAATGCCAGCAACTCGTATCAGATGCAGATGTTGCTGTTGCTGCTGCTGCTGCTGCTGCTGCTCTGCTCTGCTCTCGATTGTGCGTCGGGTATAACGATAAACTGATAAGTTTTGCGGCTGCTTGGCGAGCGAGCGAGAGAGAGAGAGAGCGAGAGAGAGAGAGAGAGACAGATTCTTGATTCTTTAATCTCTGCTTCAAGTTTTGGCTGATTAAATTTATTTAATTTAAATTTATTTAATTTAAATTTATTTAATATAAAATTGCAATTTTGAGCAGACATTTTGCCTATCAACTACTGATCTTACTTAGCTACTCAAGTTTCAGAACTCATGAGCTAGAGGCATACCATTAGTAATACTCTATCAGCCATCTCAGATGCTTTAGCTAAGTTTCAAACCTCTTCCTCCAAATGATCTTCCTAAAACCATCAAGAATCATGTATTTCTTGTGCTTCCCACAGTAAATTCGCATCATTGTTTTCTCGAAGTTCTATTAGAATGAAATACATGTTCTATATAATTATATAATTGCATAACATTATAACACATATGAGATATTTGCAGACTTGTTAACATATCCAAATTTATTATCATATTTCAATAAATATTATATTATAATAAATATTCATATTTATTATTATATTTCAATAAATATATTATTATAATAAATATTGATATTTATTATTATATTTCAATAAATATATTTTTATAATAAATATTCATATTTATTATTATATTTCAATAAATATATTATTATAATAAATATTGATATTTATTATTATATTTCAATAAATATATTTTTATAATAAATATTCATATTTATTATTATATTTCAATAAATATATTATTATAATAAATATTCAATTATTATAATAAATATTCATATTTATTATTATATTTCAATAAATATATTATTATAATAAATATTCACATTTATTACTATATTTCAATAAATATATTATTATAATAAATATTCACATTTATTACTATATTTTAATAAATATAATATTATAATAAATATTCACATTTATTATTATATTTCAATAAATATAATAATAAATATGAATATGTCAACAAGTCTATATCTCATATGTATCATACTGTTATCATGCCTCTATCATAATGCTCACTTTGACAATCTCATATCGCCCTCGTCTCCAGCTCAAAGCCAGAGTATTTTTTTAGCTTTCCACATATTACTTCTATATATTCTTGTCTTATAATCAAAATGTGATTAGCATGAAAGGCCAGAAGGAAAAAAAAAACAAACAGCAACAATGACAACACTGAGGCCGGCTGCAGCCTGGGAAGAAATGCGCAACAACAGCAAAAACAACAACAATTACAACAAAAATAAAACACAGCTAACATACAAACACACTTAACGTGTAAACATGGCTAAAAGAGCGTTGACCATATTCGGGCGCTGCTGTTGCTGTTGTTGCAGTTTGTTTTGTTGTCGCACGCAGCACCAGAGACGACAACAGGTACAAACAACGACAACGACAGCGACAGCGACAACAGCCAGAGCAACAGCAACAGCAACGGTACACGTTAATATGACTAGCGTAGTTCTGAGAGTGGAACTTGAGACCAGGCCAAGTCGAAGATGCTGCACAATGGAAAACCGGTTCGGTTCGGGCCGGCTCGCTGCTTGTGGGCCCATCATACGACATTATCAATATAATCAACAGGTAGTGGCCCCTCTGCCTGCACCTTTGCGGTCGATCTGCTTCAGCTGCTTCTAAGCCTTTTCAACGCTCATAAATTGTTCGAGTGGCGCAAAAAATATTTTGCAAACGCAATGCGAGGCATGCGGGAAAGCCAGCTCACATGAAAGGAAAGTATTGGCTGGAGCTGGGGCTGGGGCTGGGGCAGAGGCTGGCGGCTTTGGATGGGTACCAGGAAAATCTTTCGCATACGGCGAACGGTACTTTTTGCAATTATCATCGTTGTCTTTGGGGCTCGAGAAGATGCTGCTGCAGCGCCAAAGCAAATATGCGCACTTGGCATTGTGTGCGAAGACTCGAGACTGCTGAAGACTTGGCAAGACAACGCACTAATAGCTCCACTGAGTGAGCGGCCTCCGCCGCTTGCACACTCCGCTGCCCCCATATGGAGTGTGTCCTCCTTTTCGGCTTGCATGTGGCAGCAACACACACAGTCAAACTGAAGGCAGCTGCGGCAACTGCGGCGTTTGCGGCGGCTGTTTTGCGGTCTGGGGCTGAGGTTTTGCGTTATGGCCATGGCCATGTGTAATAGATTATCAAAATGCCAGGCCCATAGACACGATGCCAACGGTTTATGTCACATGAATGTAATGAAATTAAATTTCTCTCTCTCACACACACACACACACACACAGAGGGAGACTTGAAGACATCAGACAAGTTATTAAACTTTGGCTTGTCTTCGTCCTCGACTCGACTAACTGCGATAATTTTAAAAGTCAACTTTGTAGCAGCCAAAACCATCTACGCAAGATTGTGCAGCAAGTGTGCATATTTACTTCCTGTAATTGAGCATTTATAGCTTTTATGGCCTAACGGATTTAGCCAGCCAGCAAGGCAGTCAAGCAGGCAGGCCATCAGACGGGCAGACAGCCAGGCAGGCTGTGAGGCTTTTGGGCGCCTGCTCCAGCCCGACTGGGTAATTGCTGCATTCTAACTAGTCTCAGCTTAAGCCGTGACTATGCGAAGACGCTTAAATCAATTTGATTATAAAGTTTATGCATAAATTGCAAATTGATTTAGCAGTTAATTGATCAGCACTGACGACACTGCCCATTGCCAATTGATTCGCCCCTGCCGAGTGTATTACAGCAATAAATCGATAGGCAATATCCAAATTGGACAGTTGCCCAACTAGCATGCATAGTTGATGAACTCGGCATTGGATGTGTCAGTTCCAAAAGGAGTTTCCAATTACTGCAGCTGAAGTGGCCAGAGGCGGCTCGGCGACGTTTCAAAATTCACACACAAAATAGAGCTTAAGTAAACGGCATTAAATATGTTTTATTTGGGAAGCTAGTTTATAAAATCAATTTGGTTTAGAGCTGGCTCTCCGACAACTGCTTATGGCCTTGGCAGCTGCGTAAGCCGATTCGCATTATATTTTCTGAGGCATATTAGGCAATCTCTTCATGTGTTTTGTCAGCAGAGCGAATAACAAAGTACGCCATGAATGGCTCCAAAGAGCGACGCTTAAACGCATTCATTGATATAATATGATCTTAAACTAAGCCCTCGACTTCGTAGTCCCCGCGCCCCAATTGAGGCAATTTGCTGTCTGTGTGTTTTCGGTGCCGAACAATTCATGTAATAAAAGACCTCGGGGTCTTAGGCAACAGCTCGAGCCAGCAAATATACGCAGCATAAAATTTAATAACAAAATGTTTACGCGTCTGCTAAAAGAAGAAGACAAGAAATTTAACTATTATTTATTCGCCTGGCACTTGATGCGCAGTCACTGAAATTTGTGGGAGGCAACTGGAGCGGGAGTGGGAATGGGAACGGGAACTCATCTATATAATTTGCCGGCATGTATTTATGATTTATTAAGTGTGTGTGTAGGCGTCGGTGTGCGTGTGTGCGTGCCTACGAGAACAACAACTACAAATAGTGCTTAGGGAACAATAGAAAAATGGATGGCCATTGAGAGCGAGCTCAATGCCCAGCACGCGAATCGTTTCGTCGCTTAATAGACAGTTACAGATACACTCCATGAGTGTGTGTGTGTGCGACACGCACACGAACGCAGCACCAGAGCAGCAGCAACAACAACGCCAAATTGGATAATGTCTATAAAAACTAATTGAATTCTAAGCGCTCAGCACGCTATTCGCATTCTTCAGCCAACAGCTGTGAGAAAGTAACAAAGAAAGTAAGAGAAAAAAGCGAGAAAAAACAACGAAATGTAGAAAAAATATATATATATATAGTTCTCCCCGCCCGAAAGAGCGATAATAAAAAACTCGTCTCAAGTGATGACATGCAAGCTGTTGTCTGTAGTGTAGTGTAGTGTGTGTGGGCAGCAGTTGTTGTGTAATGTACAAGAAAAAAAAAACCAATTTCACACAGAAATGTACGCTGAGAAACAAAAAGCTCATTACTCATATGCCAATCAAGGGTCCCAAATACCATCTCCCGAGTCGCGAGTCCCGTCTGCCTCGTCCAAGCCCAAAACTCGAACTCAAGTCGATTGTAAGCCGCGCGCTCGCTAGCTGACCCCAGAGTGATGTTGTCGATGCTTTTGGCTTTGGCATAATTAATCATTCACTTATAATTAACAGCGCAGCGCGTCTAAATAGAACAACTTGCTAATGTTAACGTTAATGTTCATCTGCTGCCCGATAGACAGCGGACACGGCAAACCGTAACAACGTTGCGTATGCCGAAACTCGCACACGTCATGCCGCGGCCCATGCTAAACCTCAAATTGTTTACCACCAAATGGTCTCTCTTCACTTTACTTCCTATTATATATATTTTTCGTTTTTTTGTATCTATTTTGTTTTTTTTTTTTTTTGGCTTGCTCTCAGCAGGAGCATATTAGCTTGGGCGTCGCACCTAATGGCTTTTCAGAAAGGCAAGCTGAGAACTTTTCACTCGTAGTTCTAAACAAAACTGAAGCCCATTGGGGATCATTATGAATTGATTCAATGACCGCATTTGAACCCGGAACTGACAGAGCAAATATGTAGCTTTTGCGAAGGAATAAAAATATAAATAAAGAAATATATTTAAATATTTAAAATATTATATATAAGTAAAAAAATATATTTAAATATTTATATTATTATGAGAATATTTATCTAATAATAATAATATTTATCTAATAATTTATCTAATAATAAATATATTATATATAAATCTAATATCTTTTAATATATAATGAATTAATTTTTTTTTTAATTTTGTTTACCTAAATATTAAATAAAAAGTATATATATTTGAATTATTATTAAAATTTATATATTAAAAAAAACTTGATAATTTAAATATGAAATTTTTCATAACTGAAACATAATTTTTGTAAATATTTTTATAAATTTGATTTTCTGACCCTCGGCCAAGTCGTACTGCCAATGCGGAAAACTCTCTTAGCCGCAGTGTATTTGCCTGTCGTTGGGGGCTTCGATGATTCCTAGCTGTTGTTTCAGCTTGTGCAGCATAACCACTTGAAAGTTGGATGGACAGCTGGTCATATGGATATTGAATAGATACGCAGCCCAGCCCAACCCAGCCCAGCCCAGCCAAGCAGTCAGCCATTCAGTTGAGGTTGAGTGATGTACTGCGATGGAACGCAGCGCCGCACAGACATCGACTCGACATCGACATCGATGGTCATTAGCAAAAGATGACGACGATGGAGCCGGAGATGAAGCTGGAGATGGTTAGGCGATGGCCATGGCGCTCGCGCTGGCATTGGCACTGGCAATCGGTGATGTTGCGCACTCGTAATTCTTCTATAATGGATCTGTTATCTCTCTGTGCTTAATGGGTTAGGTTAGAGCCGAAGGGGCCAAAGCTTTTTCCAGCTGCAGGGCAGCAAGGGGGAGGGAGGGCAGCGCGTACGGCATTAGCTGCGAGGCAGAGATGACTGACAGCTCTTGTTGGTCTGGTCTTGTTGCTCGCCTGGTTGGCTCTGGCGGAGCATACTTAAAATTTGAAATTAAATAATTAGTTGTTGGCTAAGTTTTTCCCCGCCAGTTGGCTGAATGGCTGGCCGGTCGGTCCGTGCAGTGTAATGACCTTTTAAGTACTTTTAAGATACTAATCGCCTGGTTCTCTGGCTAATGGCTTGTTGTGGCTTGTTTTGGGGCTTGTACTTCGCCTCGCTGAAACGAGAGTGCAACAAAGTCGCCACTTGGATGGCACTAATTAACGTCACAGCGTTGCTTTAGGGCTGCCGAGCGTTAAAACCCATTTTCGTAAAGTTTCCCTGATGCGTATTAATTAAAATTTTGATAAGCGCCAGCCTCCGCCCGCTCCAATAAAACTTGAAAATAAATTACTCGAAATTTGTATTTGCTTTTTTATGTGGTTGTTGTCGTGCCGCGCTCTTGGCCGCCTCCTTTAGGTGTGGCGCTATTGTCGGCCGCGGCGGCGTGGCTTATCGCAAAGTATCTACAAATAATGGACGACTAATAGGCATCTGCCTCCAACACCCTACCGTGCAGTCCCCCCGCCCCTGCCCCTCCATGTGACCAACGGCTCTGCGAGCTCTCAGGCATTTTGTCAGGCTTTAAAACGAGCGCCGTTTAGCAGCTGCTTGCTCTGAGCTGTGGGCGCAAGCGAGGCTTGAGGAATGTCGAGACCCAAAAGATTGGACGAGAACTGGGCGTGGCCAGAGAGTCAATTGATGGATGCACGTGCTGAGCGATTGAATAGCATTTTTAATTCAGGGTAAACATGTGAAATAGTCGAGATATTTAATTATTATTCGCAACAGAGACTTGGAGAACTTTTGTTCACATTTTCTGCTCACAGCCGAGATATTCAATGACATCCGAAAATGATGAAATACCAACAATTGTGAACGATGCATAATTATCACACATTGCTAACTGGAAACTATGCCAAAGCCCAAGCCAACTTTTCGGTCGGAAACGGAGTTATTTCGCACGACTTTGCCCTTGGTCTGACAGCGCGAGTCGGCTTAAATTTTCAAATATTTTTGACTTTTGATTGTTGAAGCCAACTCAACAACTACGCCGCACTTGGCCAGAATTCAGATATATATATATATATATATTGCGTGTGGTTAAAATGGAAAATGCCAAACTGAAATGAATATATGAAATGCCAGAAATGTGCCAATTGAAAGAATTCTCATACCCAGCAGCCGCTGAGTAAGCAAAGAGAGGGTTATCCGACTTTGCATACAGGAAACAATAGACATAAAAAATATGTATTCACTTATACTCCACAGCTGAGGGAGCGTAAAGGCTGGAGTTGATTCACAGTCACACAAAGCAGTCTTAGCCTGTTTACAGCGTATGCTTTAGTTGGGCATGGCCATCGCCGCGCATTGCTGCACTTTGTTTATGTTCTTTTGGCAGCTCGTATTTAAATTGCTTTTGCCAGCATTTTCCAATTAACGCGACTGCAGTGCGTTTAACTGTTGTGCAATAAATACTGAATATTAATTTCATAATTCAAGAATTGAATGCAATTACGCATTGGCCATTAGATAATTGTAATACGCACACAGACGGAGACAGGGACAGGAACAGACACCCACACACACTCGCACACACGCAAATGAGCATAATCAGTCAGATAGAGAAGTTAACCCCAAGCTTGAGCAAACAATTGATATGGCTTTAATGGCTGGCTTTTACTTACACTTCAACACTTAATTATTATATTAATAGGCATATCTATTTTGGCTCTAATTAACCTTTGACATATTGTGTGGGCTTCAAGCGTAGCATTTTGACAAATCAGCAAACACTCACACAAAGGCAACAAAGGTGATAGTTGAATAGGGGCTGGCAGGTGGCAGCGGTGGGGGCAGGTTATCCAAAAAGGCCGTCAGACAGTCACGACTCGTCATGCTTATTGTGGTGTGCGAGTGTGTGTACAATTTGAAGCGACTCGCAATTACCAACGACACGTCAAGATGTGAAATTAACACCGTCACACAAAACCCAGCAACTGACAGACAGACGGGCGGGCAGGCAGGCAGGCAGGCGGGCGGGCGGGCAGCAGACAGACGCAATGAGTGGGCGGCAGTTGGGCCGTCAGACATATTAATGTATCTGGTATTTAACATTCAACAACAATCACATTGTGTGGCTCCGTGTGTGCGTCCGTCTGGGCGTGTGTGTAGTTGACGTCGCTGGCTCCAAAATCATTAAATCACAAACACACACAGCGAAATGCAGAAAAAAGCGCCTGGCCCCAAGTATGTGTTTGTATCAGCGACACAATTGGCCGCCCACCCGCCGTCAGCCAGCCAGCAGCGTGGAGCGCCGCACGCATATCCTGCCAGGCAGCAAACAGCACACACACACACACACACACACACACTCTGGGTAGGAGAAGGAAAGCAGAAGAGAGCTACGCAACCGCAACACGCAATACTCGCATTTCATTAGACACTTTGCAGTGACGACTCCTATTACTCTTGCCGAGCGCCGGGCGGAGTAGCCGTGGGTGGGGCACAAATAGAGGGCAACAATAGACATCGTTGTTATAGCCAAAGGCGTTACTCAAAAGCAAAAAAAGCGTAGCTCAAGGCGAGCATAGAAGGCCAGGAGATGCCCTGTGGACAGCAGGAGGAGAGACAGAGAAAAGGAGATGCGTATATCAAGGGGAATATTAAGCAAATATATAGATATAGATATATATATATATATATATATATATATATATATATATATATATATATATAGATTATATACCCCATTGAACTCTCTCTTTAAAGGGTATACAAAGCAACAGTACACAAAAGCAGCAATGCCTCGAGGCACCTACCCCAAAGCGACTTCGTTCAATTGTTAATGGTGCCCAAAAGCAAAAGAAGTTGACAGTGCCCAAGTTACTCTATTCTTTCCTCTTCAGTTATGTATGAACTTAAAAGTATTTAAATTTTAAAACGAAAACGCTGAATGCAAGCCATGAGCTCACATATATAATTAACTTTTTTCTGGCCCCAAAGAAAACACCTTGCATGACATTTTCAAGTTAATTGGAATTGACTTCAACTGCTTATTAACTGGTTTTATATATTAGCTAAGTAATTAGAAGACAACTGAAAAAGAATTTTCTTTTCACACAAATGCATAATCAATATATAATTATATAAATATATACCAAGCCAATTTTAATTAATTTTTTTCAGAAAATTTCCTAAAAATTAAAAAAGTTTGCAAATAAAATTACAAATTCTGATTTATGATCTCGTTAAAGGCATTCGCTGATGCTTAGCTGCTTGAAAATTGAAAGAGAATTTTCTTTTCAGACGAATGTATAATCCATATATAATTTTATATAAATATATACCAAGACAATTTTAATTAAATATTTCAGAAAATGTCTTAAAAATAAACAGAATTTAAAAAAATTGGCAAATAAAATGATTAATTATTAATTATAAGATTTATGATCTCGTTAAAGGGATTCGCTGATGCTGATGATGATGAAAAGGCATATTTGATTCATTTTTTTAGATAATTTCTCAAAAAATTAAAAAATATCTTATATATCAATTAAACAAAATTTGCGCCTAAATTTACATCGTTTTATCGTTCCCTAATTATCAGATTTATGATCTCGTTAAAGGTATTCGCTGATGCCTAGCTTGTTCGGCATGATCACCTAATTTGCCTTCGTGCCACGAAGGACATTTGCAGAAAGGAGTGGGCGCTGTCGGAGCGCGTGCACAGTCAAATAAAAAAGCTTCGAGTCGTTACAAATGAGTCTGTCATTATTCATATGCCGCGCTGTCAAGGAACCTGCCCAGCTGAGACTTTGCACATATTTTGTGCGCTTTTTCAACGGAACTTGGCTCGTATCCTGGCCCGCTTTTTATGGCTCGTTGTTGTTTCTGCTGCTGCCGTTGCCGTTGCCGTTGCTGCCACCCAACAAATTAATTACTAACCAACTTGAGTGGTAAAATGCTTTTCTTGTTTAGCTAACAACAATTTTTTTCTGTGTGTTTTGGTTTTTTGTTTTTCGCTGCTGTGTTTACTTTATTTTTTTTAATATTATTTATCAAAATGTTTGCTTGAAGACTTGAAAATAAATTGCCAGAGATTAGGGCGACAACTTTTCATTTAGCTAGCTGCCTTAATTTCCGGCCACACGCATTGGAAAATGAAAATGTAACCCGGGCCGGGATGAAAAATGGTTGTCTCTCCAAGGGGATGGGTTTTCTTGTGCTTATCTTATTGTGTTATCACTCACCTGAAAATATGTTTGACCCTTGTCCACCCAGCCGATGGCCATATCCGCGCCAGCCAGATTCCCATCGGGCGAGAATCCAAAGCCGACATAACCCAGCGTACGTGCCTGTATTTCAAATGTTATATCCTGATTAATGATTTGCCAGAGTATGCGAAAATCCTCATTCAAATCGATGGCATGATCCCAGACGGGCGTCGCTTGCGAGGCTGCCGCCGCCGCCGCCGCCGCCGCTGCTGTGTTGTTGTTGTTGTTGGGGCTGCTGCTGTTGCTGCGAGTGGTCAACTTGCTAGCCGCTTGCGCCGAGGCCAGCAGCGAGAATAACAACAAAAGCGAGGCGAACGTGTGGCAGGATATAAAACATGTGATTAACGATGACCGCCTTGAACTTGAATGCGTGCCAACTCGTGTTGTTCTTGTGGAGCTCTGTGTTGCTGTCGTGTGTGTTGTTGCTGCTGTCTGCCTCAGTTTGTGCGCCATTTTGTGCGGAGTTTTGCTGGCTGCCTGGCCTCAGTAAACAGTTGTTGCTGTTGCTGTTGTCGGCGATTGCGCGTACGACATTTATTAGTTTGAAAATCAGTGAAACGTAATTACGCACGGCAGCAACTGCTTGGCTTTTGTATCTGTTGCTGCGGCCGAAGATGCTGCTGCTGCTGTTTCTTTGGTGCTATCACAGTTACGATTATTTAGTAATGATAATAATGGCCACGCAGTTTTACTTTCATTCGAAGTTGTTGCTGCTGCTGCTGCTGCTGCTGCTGCTGCTGCTGCTGCTGCTTCCTGTTTCCGATTTGTTGCCGCTGCTGCTCATTAGTTGCGCTTGTCACACAGACAGACACGCACACACTGGAGGCTGCTGACGGATGTGGACGACCCTCTGTAAATAGACGACAAGTGAAGGAAAGAAAAATTATATAATTGCTATAATTTGATGTCGAGCTGCATAAAGGCAGCGCAGACGCAGCTCGCTGCTGGCTGCTGGCTGCTGGCTTTGGCGTGCTGCAATGTTTAAATGCATATAATTACATAAATTATGAACCGGTATCTATAAGATTCTACAACATAGTTGACGTCTCAAGTTAGTTGAACTGCAACTTTGGTTGCCCAGGCAGCCAGTTCGTCAACATGTTCCGAAGCTTTAATTAGCCCGGTCACGCAGTTTCCCCAGAACATGGCCAGCAGTGACTGGCAGACCGGAGAGCCACACTTGGAGGGGAGCTAATGGCTAACCAGGCGACAAGCAGAGGAAATTGAAAAAGAACAAGCTTGTGACAGCTTCTTGCATATTTTAAGAAACTAATATCTGAGACTAAGAGTAAGTTAGAAATATCTGTAGACATCTATGGCGTATTAGTATTTTCTATAGAACAGACTGATGATCAATGCACAGTCCGGAAGTTGCTTTCTCTTAAGCACGCGACTCACTCTCAAGGGAGTGCCGCAGATCGTTCTTCAAATCTGAATCAAAGTTATGTTAGTAAATAGTTATGTGTGAAAATACTTTGACTTTTATGAGCAGCCGGCCGTCTCTCAGATCTTCCGCTCCGCAATCCACAGTTATTACTCATAGAGTTCGTTCCCACAGATACGAAGCTTTGACTCACTGACGGCTGACTAACTCAGTCACATCTCTGACTAATTTTGATAAAAGAAAAAACGAAAACGAAACGAAACCGAAACAAAACCCGTTTTGTTGTCTGTTGCTGGACGCACTTGAGCGACACTTGAAGTGTACGTCAATTATGTGTCTAGATACATTTATATATATTCCACGCGGGTCGAGTATCGCTCCCCGCGCTGGCACGCAATTAATGCGTAGCTCAAAGCAAATCGAAGATAATTACGGCTTGTCATAATTTTAATGAAGAAGGTCGCCTGAGCAGGGCCTACGCCCAGCACCAGTGCCCGTACCGGGGCGCCGCAGCCCAACGAAATAGCAGCGGCTAACCCATCAACCGCTGTCTGCCCGGGCCTCTGCGTATATTCGGTGTGCGGTTACATTTGATAACATGCCAAAAGTGCGTGGCGTACTAGCGGCGCCTTCATTTTCAATTTCGACGCCCACGCCGAGCCCCAACCCAGCCCACCCCACCCCACCCCACCGCACCGCACATTTAAATCCTTAACGCGAAGCCATCGCAGTCGCCGGCCGTTGCGACGCGACGTTTGGTTAAATGTCAAACACGCAGCAATTTGTTATAAATAGCGCACTTCCGGCCTTAGATACACAACAGCCACACACAGGGCACACTTTGGAGTACTGTGGGATATACGACTGTATTTGCACCAATTTTAAGCGCTCAGTCGCGTGTTGAAGTTGACAAAGGTCAACAAACGTGCAGCGGCAATGGGGAGAAGCGAGCCAACGAATTAAAGCGAAAAAGCTAATCTAACGACGAAGTCGAGCACTTGATGCCCTTAAGGCAATTAGGGCAGAGCACTTACAGAAAATTAGAAACCAAACAGCTCAGCTTGGTTTCAAGTCTGGTATATAAGTCAGGTATATCTATAAGGTTTCCTGATGTGTTAAGCCCAGCTCAAGGTGGCAGGTTGCTGTATGAACTGGTAGCAATATGATATTCTTATATATATTTAGATTTTTCCTTACTAAAACTTGACTAGAGATGATGTCTTGTATATGAACATCATATATCATATAACATATAACATATCATATATATATACATATATATATCTAAATAGGGAAAATCTATGCTTTAACCATCAATTTTGCTGCCTAAATCCAATGCCTCAGCTCAAAGCCTTCTCCTCTCACTGTAATTCTTATATGTATTTAGATTTTTCCTTTCTAAAACTTGAGATGATATCTTCTATATGAACATATTATTATTATATATGTCATATTACATATGATATCATTACATATCACATAAATATAGGGAAAATCTATGCTTTAACACCAATTTTGTTGCCTTAATCCAAAGCCTCTTCCCAAAGCCTTCTCCTCTGCCTCTAATTTGCAGCTCTATAAAATATTAGAACTTCAAAATATGCTCAACTTTTGCCGGCAAGACAGAGTCATTTTGATACAGTTATAGCCAACATTCGGTGTTCTGTTATGCGCCCGTAATTCCATTAATGCATTCCTAACCTAATGACAAAGTTATTATGCCCGCCGTTATCAAAAATGTATCCGAAAGATACACAACAATGAGCTTGATGGGGCACTCTGGGTTTACAAGTTGTTGCTGTTGCTGTTGCTGTTGTTGCGGCTGTTGTAAATGTTGTAGATGGCGCTGAGTGACGGCCGGCAACGTTAAATGACGTTGATTATAATTATGCGGACTTGTACTTTGTACGAAGCTGTCCGATGGGCCACAGGGCTGCCTTGCAGCCAGACTCTGGCTGCTCATTGTTGTAGCTGTTGTTGTTTGTTATTATTATTGCTGTCGTCATCATCATCATCGTCATCCGTATCCCATCCAGAACATCGTCATTGGCAGGCATTGTGCAGCCGGCGCTGCTGCTGCTGTAGCTGCTGTAGCTGCTGTTGATGGGCGGGCAGATGAATGATGTCGCTTAAATACAGACCGAGGCCGAGGCCGAGGCGAGGCGAGGCCAATCGTCGATTGTCGTTCCTCTTCTACTGCTGCTGCTGCTGACAATCATAACAACAACAAGAGCAGCAAGAGCAGCCGTAAAATTCAAGCCAATTTAGCTCGAGGGGCTGGTCCGGCAGGTTCTTCTGGCCATAATCGAGCCCGCCACTGGACTGGCACTGCACAGCATGTTGCTCAGACGACATTTATAAGTACGAGTATAATATTATTACTTGGCGAATTAACTACATTTTTTGTGCCTGCGCTTGGGTTTGTGTTTGTGTTTGTTTCTTTCATTTTTGCGAAAGAAAACAAACTGAAAGACTTGGCCTGGAAACTGGTTACAGGTCGCCTGACTGACTCTCCGCACTGACTCACAGCTAAAAGGCACGAAATGGCTTCCGTAGACACACATTAGTCGCATTTACACAAAACGGAGCTGTCCGTGCCCGACGGAGGCCCGGACAATGATGGGCCAGGCAAAAAGATGTACTGAATGGGCATAAAAGCGTTCCAGGCGGCACAAAAAAGTCAGAGAAAGAGAGAGAGAGAGGGAGAGAGAGAGAGAGAGAAAAAAACACAGAAGCTGCGGCGCAAGTAATAACAAAAACTGAATACAAGTCAAAGACTTTGTCCATGGCTTTCATCATTGCACGATTTGTAGGAAGCGGCGGCAATGGAAAAAGCTGCCGGTGCATTGCCTGGACAAGTGGACTCTGCCACTGACTGGTTCTGACTCTCTGGCCGTCTCTGCCCGTCTCTGCCAGCAGTGGCAACCAAAGAACACAGCGACAACGACATTGATGAGAATGTTTTGCTGTCGCACAGTGGGGCAAAGCCATAAAAATTGAAGGGATGCAAAATCAATTTCAATCTATCATTTATCATCTCATTGCCCATTGCTCATTACGCATTTTGCCTCATCATCAAGCTAATCACAATTCCTTAATTGTTTTCCTTGCAATGCGTAGAAAATTCCCAATATTCGTATGACTTTCACATTTTGGGGGGCCGGCGACTAGGCCCCACTAATACACGAGGTATCCAAGCGCAATATTTGCAAATGGCATTCCCATTCGGTAATTAGCCCTGCCCATTTCTTTAATTGGCTCTCATCTGGGATACCCTGTACCCTTAGGCTGCTTGAGAGGCGTATGGGCTTTAAGATGGAATACTGTGTGAGGCGCTCTCGCTATTACCACATGCCGTTCCAGCGTATCTGCTAATTGAGCAGCTTCACGGAGCCCACTGTGCGTTAGGCAAGCTCCGTGGCCCTGGCCCTGGCCTCGCTCTTTGGAGGCACCAACTTAAGACTTGAGCCCGAGCAATCTGCGACCGCAATATATGTTTTCATTTAGCAGCTACAAGCAGCAGCCGACTAAGTGCAGCAGCTACCGGGCAGAGGAGCAGCAGCATCAAATCGCTTCGGTTTTGCCCACTCGAAGATGCTTCATCATGCGCCATGTAATGCGTGTGTGCTGCCAGCCGCCCGGAGTCCGAGCTGCTTGATTATAAATGTACGTGTATGACATGTAAGTTGTGTGTATCTATATATAAACACGAGTGTGTGTGTGTGAGTGTGTTGTTGTCATTGTTGCGCCAGCGAAACCCCAGCTGGAACGAGGGCTCCATAAGATCAGACACTGCTCGAACTTTTCAATTAATAATAAATTCCAAAGGCTTGAGTGTATTTATAAACTTAAAGAGGAGCTACTATCGCCAAATTGCATACGTCATGCGAACCTTCCACCTGTGGGCAGTACTTCGGCATGCCCAAGTCCCACTGGGTCATTTCAATTGCTTGTGCAGCGCTCTGTCTGTGTGTGTGTGTGTGTGTGTGTCACTGCACCTGTCATCCTGTGGCAATGCCACAAAGAGAAAAAAGTTGCCCAAGCAGCAAGAAAATTATTATTTATCGACGCTGGCCGCAGCCAAGGCAGAAGTTGAAGTTGAAGACGGAGCCCGGACGCCACCTCGTCCCCCCACCACCCAAGGCAGAGTTATTTTGGTATGTATGTATATGAGGGCCCCTACTAATTACTGCTCATCATTTGCTTACTCGAGTGCTTGCAACTGAAGCTACTACAGATTTAATTGAGTATAAAAAATAAAAAGAGGAAAAAATTGACTAATTAGAGTGAGTCCAAGGCACTTGCCCGCAAGCCAAAGAGTTAGCCATAAAAACAAGTCTGGGCTGGCTGACCGACCGGCTGGCCGGCTGGCCGGCTGGCTGGCTGGCCGGCTGACTGGCAACCTGTGTTCATTTATTAAGGTATGGTCAAGAGCGCTTTGAATCAAAACTGGGCTGCTGTAGCCGCCGCTGCTGCTGCTGCTCGTGTGTCGTCTTCATCTTTAATGATCATTAAGGAAGCTGCCAGCCAATTGCACTAAAAGCTGCAGGCAAACGAACCAAACGGCTCTCAGCCTGATGAAAACTATTTGCTGCTCCAAGTGCTCCAAGTGCTCCGAGTGCTCGAAGCTGCAAAGTGCCAGCTACCTTTTTGTAAATTGCCCCAACATTCCAGCAGCAGGACGGCGCAACTCATCCTGCTGGCTCTGCCCACTGGCGCATAATTTAAATAATCATAAAAAATAATAATTTGTTCTAACGGGCGAGCGGCTGAAGCTGAAGCGGCATGGCCATATGCCCACCCTTCCAGCATTTTGATTATTATTATACTAGTCGCAGCCGTAGCCGTCCGGCAGGCAGGCAGGCAGTATGGTAATATCGTTTGCTCGTTAGCAATTTTCGTTTGAAATAAATAGTAATTAGTGTGCCAAAGAGTTGCCCATCTTTGCTAAAGTGCCGCCTCGTCGACATCAACGTCGACTTGCTTTGTTTGCACTTTTTATTGGCATGCTACTGCAACTCCTACTACCTGCTCAGCCTCTGCTGCTGCTGCTCCACCTGTTCAAGGACTTACGCTGCAAAACTATCGCACAAAGCCTTGCAATTTGCTGCTTCTGTTTTGGGCACTTTTATTTGACATTTTTCATTAAACACGAAATGAAAATGCCTGCTATTTCAGTTCGTTTCCTCCTCCTCTTCTACTATTTTTTATTTATACTCGTTTTTCACCTGCTTTTTGTGATGCTGCGTTGACATCACATTTTTCGTTTAGCCACTCAAAGGCTTTCTCGGATACTGCTGCAGCAGTTTGGCATAAAAGTTTGAAGGCATCTGGGGAAATATGTCAGCGTTGTTTAAGTTTTTAGCATTTTTCGCGGAAGCATGGGAACGAGTCGCGAGCAAATGAGTTGAGGCTGCGATGGAAATCGAGTCAAATTGCTATTTACTTTGCTATAATTGACTTTTCTCCCTCATCCTGGAGCAATTGTGAGCTGAATGCGTAGTTGAACACAGTTCTGCACTCTCATAAGCCCCATAGCGAATAATCCATTATCGAAACACTGTCCTTAACTTTTGATATTTGCAGTTTGTTCTTGGCCCCATTCGCTCTGCCTTTTTGTAGTATTTTGTAGCCCTTGATGCGAGCGAATGATTGATTGGCAGCATTAACTGGAGAACTTTGGCCCAAAGTTGCGATGTTATCCTTTTTTTAGAACTTAACAAGGGGCTGACACCAACTGGACATATTTTCTTTTGTGGCTCGCTTTGCTTTCTGATTGTACAATTTAAATTAAAGACTTAGCCAAATATACCAGGCCATGGCTTAAAGCTGATGGCGTAATTCCAGTGAGAGTCTGAAGTTAACTTTCGACAGCTGAAGGTGTAATTACAGAAGAGTCTCTTCTTCATGCTCAACGTAATTAATCAAAACTTTCAACTTTTGCTTGTAGTTTTTTTTAGTAGTTATTCAGAAAGATTCCTCCCAAGACAGAGCGTAGCTAATGCCTTCTGTGTCAGCCTTTATTGCCATTATCTGACACACTTTTTTCACCGTTCTCCATCTGATAACCCTCTTTCTTTGTTTGCTTGCATTTACATAGCCAGCCGAGCGACGGTGGGGCCCACTTTTACCCGCCGAGCCGCAACTGGTTAGAAGAATAGTTGGAGTGGCCTCTTCTTCTCGGCATCAGCTTCCCAGCTCTGCTGCAGTTGTGTGTCATCTTTTTGACTTATCAGCTGTGCATCATTTGCTCGTTTCTGCTGCTTGCTCATCTTTCGCTGGCTGATGACTCCTTTCTCATTTTTTGGCATTTGGCGCCGTTCACTTTTTTGCACTAAACTTTCTTTTGTGCTTGTATCTATTGCTCGAGAGCTGCGTTCTTGTTCATCCTCCCCTGCTTACAGCGAGCTTCGTCTACCTCTTTTACCTTCCACACCATTTTCACTGATTGCATACTCTGTTTGGCAATTGAGTTGGAGTATATAGGAGTATATAAGATATATATAGTATATAGGATATATATTTATATATATATGGATATATATTTATATATAATATATATATTTTATTATGTATATCAAAGGCTGAAGTCTTCAGGAGTGGGGTCTACTAGATCATCATCATACTCAGGCAGCCATCTCACTTCTTTACTCTGCAAACAGAGTATTTGGCAGTCGCTTAAGCCCGTTTGTTGTCTTATTTGTTCTTTGCCTTTTTCATTTCGCTACAAGCGAATTTTCTCATTTTACTCTTAATATTGTTGCCTTTTCCTTGGCAGTTGTACCAACTAGTTGCCGCTGTTGTTCTCTCCCCAGCTCCCAGCTTCCTCTGCTGCTCCTGCTGCTATTTTTTTTTTGTATTTTTCGGCAAAGTTTTCGACACTCTCTCTCGCTGGGTTTGCATTTCGTAGGCAGGTTGGAAATTTAATCTGGAAGTCGTCATCGTCATCGTCGTCGTCGTCAGCGCAGGCGTCACAAAAGTATTTAATTAATTTTTCGAATTTTAATTAAAAAGTTTCCGTTACATCGTCATCATTTTCTAGGCTGTACACTTAAGCATGGGCTCCTCCGCTGGCCTATATGTGGACTACTTGTTATTTGCCACGTTTATGGCCGCTGGTAGCCCGCTCGAAATTTTGATGGCCAGGTGGGCTACCAGTTGCCAGGTAATTCAAGACTTTATTCACAACTTATCGCTCTGTCGCTCTGTCGCTCGCTCCCGCTCCCGCTCTGTCCGTCCGCTTCGATGGTGTCGGCCATCAATCAATTTGTTAAGAAGAACGCGCTGCGCTGCGGCAAATCCATTCCAATAAACATAAAGCAAACACTTAATTGTCTGTCAGCGTTAACAAACCGAGCAACCCGACAACACAAATATCATATGACCAGCCCGAAGGAGGAGGCGTTAGTGTTGTTTGCTGGTTGTTGCTCGCCTGTTGTTGTTGTTGCTGTTGTTGTTTCCATAAGCAGACAGCACATATATCACCTGCTGCGCACAAAATGTTTTCCACAAACTTGTAAGAGATGCCAGGGCTCTGATAGTAGGCCCAAAAAGAACTCATGTAGCCTCTCAACTGTTGGCTCTTGGCTCTTGGCTGTTGCCTGTTGCCTGTTGGCTATTGGGTGTTGTGTGTATATAAAAATGCATGCATTTATTATCTGTGACAAAGATCTCTTGGCCATTAAATTAACACTTAATGACTTGTGTGTCTGTGTGCACGTCCGTGTGTGTGTAGGTGCTAGGGCGGTGGTCGGGGCAGCTGGGCGTATTATGCGACGATAATTCTCTATGGGATGTCCAAAATCTTTGCAGCAGCAGCAGGGCAACACATCATTAAGAGATAGCAACGAAAAGCGAACAAAAACAAACCCCATGACTAGCTAAGACATTGCTGAGCTTTTGTTCAGCTTCAATACACTATAGAGCTGGGAGTTATATGATGGCCAAGTAATGGCCGGTTTGTATAAGTGAAAACTTAAATGAAATTGATTTTGAAACAAGAACTTATAATTCTTATAATAGCTTACTTCCTGCATACCTAAGCTTAACTTCCTCTGAAAGATATTAGCAGCTGTGAGTCAATCCTCAGCAGAAGTTTTCCATTTGTTTTCCCTGTTTCATCTATCCATATCGAGCAGTTTCATTAGCTTTCACTGGCAGAGCATCGCTGCGTCGTCTTGGCTGCAGATCCATGTTTTTTATCTCATTTGTATCTACGGGCTGTCGCATACCACGATGCCGATGCGGAGCAGAGTATCTTGTTTGCAGCCATAAGTTGGAATTGTTTTTAGACTCTGACAAAATAAATGATGACAGCGGCGTGTTGAGTTTGTTTTCCGTAATTCCCCTGTCGCTAAGTTGTTCTAATTTTTTCCATCGTCTGTTTAGTCGCTGCCCGCGCTGTGAGATCTATTCACTTATAGAGATGGGCAGCGATACACGCACCCAGCCACATATATTTAGATAGATATACGTGGAAATCAAGCTGAAGTGTGTCGTGGGCTTGATACCATGAGACCCGAACATGTTTTTGTCATTATGCACGCTGAGCAGCAGCGGCAGGGAGTACCAAATTTTATGTTTCTCACTCAATTTGTTGTGTTGAAAAAATCAACAAATGCGTCGCAATTAAAATTTGTTGTTTGCTGTATTTTTTGAGTGGTTTTATGTTAATTTAAATGCGTCACGCTGAGCCATAATTAATAGCTGCATACTACCCATACACAGCTAATAAATATTTCACAATTTGATGAGCTCTTAAATGCATCTACTCACGTGGAATCTGAGACGTCTGTTCAGCTGCCGCAAATGCAAATAGTCTCTGTGTGTGTGCCAAAATCAAAACAGACATTTATGAGCGGCTTCTGTGAGAGGGGGCAGGGGCAGGGGCAACCACAAGCTGAGCAGGGGAAAGTGCATTCATCTGTGGATTGCGTTGCACTGGAATCAGTGATAAATTTATTGCATAATTGAACAGGACAAAATCCAGTCAAGGCTTTAAAATGCAGCCATGTAAATACAAACTATTTACATATAGATTGGTCTGGGCCTGGGCCTTGGCGCAGCCCCCAACTTGCGCCCTTAGTTATTTATGGGCTGTGGTAAGCCGGTGGGGAGTTGAGAGCTGTGCGACACGGCAGGCAGCCACTCTGTGTGCGTGTGCGTGTGCGTTTTGTTTAATTAAGTAGCATAACAGTAAACAAATTAATTTCAATATTAACAAAGAAGATTATTGAAAATCTCTCTCATTATTTACAATGCTGAATGACAAAACAAATAAATTATTAATTTTCCAAAGCAGGCGGCATCAGCGGCGCCCAATGACTGAATGACAATGCACAGTTTGTCAGCTAGCTCCCCCCAGCCCTGCTCCATCACATCCGGGGCACAAAGCACCCATTCAAGCGTTAATATTATGTATAATAACCACTTTGGCTACGCTTTTAATTGTGCATGGCACTCGAGTGCGACACACACACACGCACGCCACCGCCGCACCACCGCCACGCCACGTTCCAGCTGTTGTCGCTGCCACTTCGCCAAACGCTTTCTTCAATGTCATCCTCTGGATGGCTGGAGGGCGAACCCTTTATGCGCCAGCTCTACGACGGAAATGTAGCTGAAAAGTGTGGCTTTGCCAGGCGTCAAAGGGGGGGAGATGCCAAAAGGACTCGGTAATGCCAAGAGTTGTTTTCGAATAATTAATATGCTCATGCTGAAGGCTTGTCGAGCTACAGCTACAGGCTAAGCTCCATATGGCTAAGAAGACTCTCGCTGAGTTCTTGATGCGCCTCCAATATTTTACAATAAATTATATTTTTATTGCGGTTTCATCTATTTTTCACCATCTCAATCCGATTCATATCAGTCCCGAATTCCGAGAGAGCCCGCAATAAGGGCTCAAATCGCTTTTCATCAATTCTGGCCCAAAAAAAGCTGAAGCTGAAGCCGGCGCTGGCCAATTTCTGTTTTGAATGTCAAACGTTTGAGAGGTGAGAGGCGTGGCCGCAGGGCGTTACCTATTGATAAATGGCAGAGCATTTGACAAAAAAAGAAATAGAAATGGAAATGGAAATGGAAATGGAAAGGGAAACTGAATTTCAAACATGCCAAAAAGCATTCACGAATTGCGCGTGGAATATGGAAATTGAGAATCGGAAAATGGGAAATCTTCTCTCAACGTGGGGGCTACATAATTAATAATATAATTTATCGATACGAAATTATGATATATTCCTTTCAAATTAAAAGCAATTTGCTGCGAGCAAAGCAGCAGAAGGCGGAAGGAAAACTCTGCAGCTTGAGAGACTGAGCGAGAGAGAGAGAGAGGGAGAGACAGAGACTGCAATAAATGTATTTATTTTTAATAAATTAATTTATTGCCTTGAAAGTGGAGTTCAAAACTCGAGGCTTTATGGACAATATGATATTTATTATTTAAGTTTTAAAAAGCAGCCTTTTGCGTGCGAGTTTTCACTCCGCCGCGCGACGGTGCAAATTGAATAAATTTCGTTAATTGTTGTCGCGCACCTGTGTGCAGCGTCCTGCGTCCTGCGTCCTGCCTCCCGTGTTCCATGTGTGCTGTCGCTCGACCTGCCTACCTGTCCGTCTGTCCGTCTGTCCGCCTGTCTGGCTGGCTGCCCATATGGCCAACGGCGGCCTCTGATAGTGCGGTCGATTTGTGGCGTATAAAAAATATTAAGTGGCACTACCCCGTTCGCTGCCGTGACCCGGGCCAACCACCAAACAGCGTTGTCTGTTGCCCTTTGACATGCAATATATAATTTGCCATGTATGCCAGTCGGTCGAGCGCTGAGCGGGTCCTAGCATATCCTGGCTGACGTGCCGTGCGGCCGCTTCTGCCAATTTGTTTTTTGTATGCCAAGCAAGTTTAATTAATTTACATGGAATTTACAACAACAACAGCAGCAACAACACACATGTGCAACCGTAACTACAACTACGACACGTGAAAGTTTAAACGAAAGGTGAAAAATGAAAATAATCGAATTGAGCGAAGCGGAGCTCGCTCCAGCCACGCCGCACACACATCGATCGGCCTAACGGTCAACATAACGGCCAGTCAAACTAAATTCAGTCGAGAGTTGGGCGCCGCAGTTGGGGGCGGCATAAGAATAGTTGGAGTTCAGCACCCGAAGTGGACAATGGCTGCAGGTTAAAATTTGGGACGGACGTGGATGCCACGTGTGCTGCATAAAATTGTAATTAATGTCACTACGAAATATTCTAGTTGACTGTTTTCCAGCTCCGGGCTGAGGGCCAATATAATATAATGTGCATAAGCGCGACTGAAATGCTGAAATTTCATTTAACGCACGGCCATAAAAATTGTCATAAACTTGAATTTTATGTTTGCTTTTTGTCTCGTACAATTATAAAAAAATGTTTATGCATTTTTAATAAGGCACCTACACAGGTTACTAATCATTGTTTACCATTATGTGGGATATATTTACTTTTGTATGTGGGAAACACAAATTCTGAACAATATTAAGACATTAATATAGCTGTGTTATTGCCTATAAACATGAACAGGAGAGAGTGAGTAACGGGGGAGAGAGAGAGAGTAAGGGAGAGAGAGAGAGTAATAGATATATTTTGGCCATTCACATTTACCATTCAATTGTAGGAATTACAAATGGATAGCATTTATTATATATTTATTCTATATATATATACATATATATTTTATATACCTATATCATACATATAAGAACAAGGAAGGCCATAAGAAATTAAAATTATAAAATTATAATATCCTTCATTATTGAAGATATACATATTGACTGTTTAAGAATATATATAACAATTTATACAATAATATAATATTATTTAAAAATATATAATAAATATAATATTATATATTTTTAAACAGTTTAAGCGAACTCAAAGCATTCTTTATATATACTCTAAAAAAAATTAATTAAAACTAATCAAAATTTAAGTTTATAGATCAGAAACGTCATCAGAAAGGATCAATTTTTGTATATTATAAAATTTAATTGATTGAAATCATAAGATTTCAAGAGATATAACTTTTATAAGAGATATAACTTTTATAAGTTTTGAATTTAGTCGGACCTATGCAGTTGTATATCGCTCCAATCATTCAGAAAACCATTCACCTATTACTATAACTGCTAGTTCTATAGGCTCATAAGATCCCATTGCTTGCCGCTGATCCTCACGGCAAGTTCCGAGTCTCATTTGCTCAAACAACATGCATCCCTCAACATTCCCAGCTTACAACATGATGATTTAATGCTTTGTTGTCAACGCAACTCGTTTAGCAAGCTGCCCCACGTTCTTGCAGCATTACATATCAAGTGCTCCTCTCCGATCTCTTGTCATCGAGACTTAACCTCTTGAAACTTCACTTTGGCACTTTTATGGAGCTGCGTGCTGCAGCGAAGTGTGTGCTTCCCCAGCTTGACCTTGCCAGTAACCTCTGCTGTACACTTTGGTCAGCAGTGCAAGTGGCTGCTGTTCCCACGAAGGCACCCTCCCCAAGGCATCCCCTGCATTACGGAAGTCAACTAAATCAACTTGGGTAGAAATTAATAAAGCTCAGTTTGGCTGAGCCGTCGCAATAAAGCTTAGAGCTGCGCGCCATAAAGGAGCTGTCGATATCGGCAGGAGCGACGCATGTCACTCTATTGAGTACGTCGCACACATGCATGAGGAGCGTAGCTGAAGTTGGGCATCGAATTTTGGGCTCATTTAAAAAATTAACTCCGAGTCGCAAGTATCTTAAATGTCCTTTCAGAGTGCGGCATACAATGCGATTTATTGGCTACGCAAGATAAATGGCGAACTGTTTACATTTCCTTCTGCAGGTTTTTCCGAGCCGCACCGCCCCGCCCCGCCCCGCCCTCATCGCCCACGTTGAAAACTGTTGGCGTAAGCATTTTCATGACGGTTTCAGTTGCTCGCTACCGAAAAGTTTCGGCAGGTTTTTTGTCCGTGGTTTTTTTTCTTCTCCCATTTTCGTTTTCTTTTATTTGATTCATTTTTTTATTTTTGCTTTTTTTGGCTTCACATGCGATAAAAATTGTTACAGCCAAAGCTCAAATAAACTGATGGCAGGGACGACGAGCAAAAACATCATTAGCATTACCAAATAAATCACATCCGCTTTTTCACAACCGTTCTGCCCAGTCCGAGAGACAGAGAGCACACACGGAGAAATAACAACAACAAAATGAAATAAAACCAAAATGATAAAAAAGGATAAAAGCTTTGAACACAGGAGTGCAATAAATTTCTCTCGTGACGAGCATAAAACTTTTTAAACACAACAATGCCAGCAACAACAGCGGCAGCCACAGTAATAGCAACAACAACAGACACACAAACACAAACGCATAGTGAAGCGGCAACTTCCGTTTAATGCGACCTCCCCAACCGACTCCCCCCACCGCGCTGCAGTAATGCACATGTGAAAGGGCGCGCCGTGAAGAGCGAAAGAGAGAGGAGAGTGAAAAAGAAGCACAGCATGAGTCTATGTGTGTGCAGTCTTGCCTCGCTTTGTATACCCTGTACTCATAAGTTGCCTCAGAATGGGTATATGCAAGTCAACCAACTCAATAATCATAAAAATTAAATAAAACTCGTGAAATATTTCATATAAAGGCTACTTCTTATAATATATGCATTTAAAACTAGATTAAGTTACCATATTAGGTAGTTGAAAAATAGTTTAAATAAAATATACACATTTAAAAAAATAAATATATAAATAAAATTATAATATATGCCAGGCTTCAGGCAGTTCTGCTCTAAGTTTCCCTTAAAGCTGCCTCTCCCACTTGCCAACAGGGCATTGCTTAGTCGATCATGGCCAGTTTGAGCTTTGCTACTTGTTTTTATTTGTATGCATCACTTTGGATTTTGTGGTTTGATCCTGCATCCAGCGCTTGGCCATCCTTCAGCGTCCACGTCGTCGTCGTCGTCGTCACTGATGATAAAGTATGCCAACTGTCCGCCCCCTGCCGCAGCCCCTTGGCCAACCCCGGCGATACATCAGCTCAGCAACTTTGCCCAATAAATTTTGTGCACAGCTCAAAGGCGCCCCGCAGTATGCAATGATTTTTTGCATGGCCCAAACAAGTTGCTTACCCTGGCAGGGCCTAAAGCTGGCAAGGCTAAAAATTATAACAACTTTCGGTAACAACATGAAACGTTTACATTGTGGCCGAGGACGACAGTTGCCTGTTTAACACTGGCTGCCGTATCGCTCGTCCTGCTCGTATCCAGGATCTGGCTGCAGCTGCCGTCACGGCCACTGTGCTTGAGCTCTGGCAAATTTTATTGTCATTGTTGTTGGGCTGGCAAAAATCTGCATTGGACATAAATGTCAACACCCGAGCGGCATTGTTCAGAGGCTGTGTACAGCACTCTATCTCTCTCTCTCTCTCTCTCTCTATCTGCATATCTCTTTCTCTGTGTGCTGCCTAAGCCAGTCCTGCAATCAGCTTGCACTTTTGTGACCTGTCTCGTATCTTAATTTTACACTGGCAAAGGCCCGAAAAACTGAGAATGGAGTTTGCTACGGGTGCACTGCAGACATTTTGGCCAATTGCGAAATGGGTCAACCCAAATAAGCGCAATTCTCGCAATGCTATCCGAGGCGTAGTGCTCGTCGTCATCGTCGACATCGTTGCAATTGATTGAATACGTGATGTTCATGCAAGAAGCAAACTTAAAAGCCAGCTAAACCAGCAGCAGCAACCCTGCCCCGTGCCACGCCTACACTCATGTGTAGCTGCAGCTGAATCGAAAGTGGTTTTTAAAACGGAATTGCTGCGAAAATGTTTGCACATTTTTTAATCAATAAAAAGCGCCAAAATGAATGACCAGTTGGCGTGTTTTGTATCCAAATCCGAGTCGAGAATCTGAATCAGAATCGGACTCGAAATCGGTTTCGTTGCGCTCTCCCCCTCCCTGGCATTGAGCACATCTATTTGCCAATCAACATGCAACGGGTCGAGGCCAATCAGGCGGGAATTCACTCTAGAAAATGTTGCTGCAACCACAAAGTCTACAAGCTGCAACGGAATGTCCAAAGCAACACACTCCACATTATATAAATATAATTTATTTTATTTAAATAATTACTTCGCCACTCGAGCATGTTAGCCAAGTCAAGTCGAGTTCGAAATTATTTCAAATGAAGAGCTGAATTAATAACGCTCGTCGGGCTTAACGCTTCAAGTAATTCAATTGCAAAACCCTTTTTTCGGGCCCAAATTATAATTAAATTGAAGAGCTTTATGTGCTTAATGTGCGTCAACAATAATTTGATGTCGAGTCCTCAGCCAAAGCAGCTTAAGCAATTTGCCTGCAAAACACGAGAAATTCATTTGCTAAAAGCAAAATTTTACATTGGCTAATCTTTGGCTTAGGCGCAAGTTGTGTGCTCGAGAAGTGAAAATGTCTTATTCCCAAAGACAAAGGACAATAAAATGCAGCAAAAAGACCAGAGCAAACAGAAAAACAGAATGAAACAAACAAAAACACGCAAAACAAAAGCCGGAGTCAAATAGGCAAAATTTCATAGAATATAAATTCGGGCAAGACTCGTAGATTTGGCGATGCATAAAGCAAAACGATTTATTTTACAAGTCAATGTGCGAGTGTGAGTGTGTGTGTGAGTGTGTGTGTGCTATTCAATTATATTGTACATAAGACATTCAATGCATTACAGATATAAATGTACATGTGTGTGGACATGGCCAGTGTGTCGTATTCATTTATCAAAAATTATATATTAAATGGCCAACATTGAATGATATTTTAATTTGCATCTCTGTCTCTGACTCGTTGCTGTTTCCTTTTGAATAAAACATTAAAATATGTCTCGCTCTCTCTCTGTCTCTCTCTCTCTCTCTCTCTCTCTGTGTGCTGGGGAAACATTTTGTGCTCTGGCTCTTATCTTTATTTATTCAAAAGATAATTTTATGTGTTCCGCAGTCGAAGCATAAAATTACTATGTCGAATATTGTTTGAGCAAATAAAAACGGGAGAGACACATGCAAAGTGCGAGTGCGAGCGGCTGTGCAGCATCACCAAAAAATGGCTGCCTAACTGTGCATGTGCCTGTCTCCGCATGCGTGTGCGTGTGTGTGTGTGTGTTGGCAGGAAATGCTGTGTAGCTAGGACTATGAAACGGAAACGGCATCAGGCTGTGAACAGTTCAGTTCAACTCAACTCAGGCAGAGCAGTTAATTTACATTTATATGGTCTGCTTACAATGTTAACGCTCATGTATGCGAACACACACACACACACACACACACACACACACGCGCGCGTGCCTCGCCACCCCTCTCCACATTTGTCGCCTCCTGCCAGAGAGAGCTTCAGAGTCAGCGAGTCACATTGTCTATTTGATTGGCTGTCTGTCTGAGACTCTTTAGGACTGTCATGCAGTCTGTCCGCCTGTCCGCCTGTCCGCCTGGCTGTCTGTGTGTCTATTTGCTTTATCATTTGCCTCTGCCAACTGATAATCTTTATTGCAGTGAAATATTTAATTTAATAAAAGCTTTGCTGACTGCCCCTACCCACGCAAATCCTTCAAGTGATATTTTACATTTTATTTAATTTATTGTCTGCCGCTCTCTCCCCCCTCTCTCTCTCTCTCTGTGGACAAAAAGCGTATAAATGATAAACATGCATAAAATATGCCAAAACAACAGCAAGGACAAGCCAATAAGCCACACACACATTGCATGCATGTAAAAATACAATAGAGTACAAAGCGACCATTTACATTAAATAGTTTATTTTGCTTTGTGGCTTATTTTCGTTACTTATTTAAATAAACACAGAGAGTGAGAGAGAGCTGGTAATTCCGAATTTACTTGGTATTTATGTTACTTATCCTCACTCGACATTTCAATCAAACAAGTCAAAGTGAGTATAACTGAGCATTACTCTATTTTTACTATGGAATATGCTGGGAGATTTGACTCTAGTTTTTTTAAGTTTTAAAGTTTTTTTTAAGTTTGTAATTTTAGGCATTTCAGAGCGCCTTCAGTGCTCTTTCCTCGCAAACTAGCTGGGCTACTGAGTATACGTTGCTGTAGACTTCAGCTCTTAACTCATCTTCAGATTAATAATATAGTTTTGCTTATTGCTTCTATGTCTAAAGAGATATTTGATTTAAGTAAGCTTTAAACTTTGACTGTAGTATAATAAAATAAGCGAAATTATAGCTTAGTTTATCTATTTGATATTTCCAAGTACATTCCATTAAGAAAGCTGCCTTCCCATACTACCAGCCATTACACAGTTTTCTAAAGAAGATGATCTATCTCTTCTCGCTCTCTTTTTATACCCTGAGCCCATTGAAAATGGGAAATCAGGGTATAATGTTTTTGTGAAAATGTATGTAACAGGCAGAAGGAGACGTCGCAGACCATACAAAGTATATATATTCTTGATCAGCTCGATGAGCTGAGTTGAAATAGCCCTGTCCGTCTGTCCGTCCGTCCGTCCGTCCGTCCGTCCGTCCGTCCGTCCGTCCGTCCGTCTGTGTGAACGCAGCGATCTCGTAAACCACAGAAGCTAGAGAGCTGAAATTTGACATGTATACTCCTGAATACCATACGCTATACGAGTTTTTTTCAAAAATTCGATAACTCTTCCCGTTCTCTTTTTATCGATAAATTTCGATAACTTTTTGTCTCATTTACGTACCGTAAGAGCTAGAGACCTGAAATTCACTACGTAGATTCCTGTTGTGAATGCAGACATTTTGTAATTTTTGGATTTTGGATGCCACGCCCCCTTCGCCCTAAATTTGCAAAAAACGCATTTCAAATACTAGAGACTTGTGCTTCGGCACATACACACATATGAATAACATAATCATGCCCTGAAAGTTTGAATCAAAAAGTCCAGCTAGAAAAAAAGTTATTAAACATTTAATTTCCACAACATAAGCCTCTTGCAGCCCAACCGCTGTCGCTACGTCAACTGCGCAGTTGGCAGAGCGTGTGCTTGAGCGTTCGTCTGTGTGTGTGTATGTGTTGCTTGCAATATATGTATATGTAAACTAAGCATACATTATTTGAAGTATCGGCACTTCGCAGGGCTCAGGGTATCTCCTAGTCGAGCCGTCTCGACTAGAGCATTCTTACTTGTTTTTATCGTAGTTCAACTTCGCCTAACAACGCATCGCCAATAATCAGTGAGTAATCTTAGTACAACTCTCTTAACTAGCTGATCTGCCAAAACACAGTTAATGCATAGTATCTGTGTATTAGTATGCAGAGTATTCGATTTTTAGCAGAGCGTAAAAAACTTTTCTTTTTATTTGTTTTTCCATTTTTTCGTTTCTCTTGTGTGCGTTTGGCACTTTTATTATTGTTTTCGTTTTCAGCATATTTAGAGCATAAAATATAATTTCGCCATGGAAAAATTATTATTTGCAGTTAGAAAATGCGATGCGAACAATAAAAAGAAATTTTTTTGGAGGCCCAGTTGACAGGGCGTTGGGTTGTGGCTTTGGTTTTTGGCAGCCAACTTGGCGACAATGGCAGCAGGCGCCTTTTGTCATTGCCGCTGATAAATTGTGGCTGATATAAATGCAAAACCAAACAACAACGGCGAAAGTGTGCAACATATTAGCATAGATACAGATACGGCTACAGACCAGGCCTGATTGGGGAAGGTGGAGCGGGCAGGTGGGGCCGAGCGAGCAGTAAATAAATAATGTGGTTAAAAATTTGCCTGCATGTGTGAGAGTCTGCGAGTGTGAATGAAGTTTGACTTTGAATAATGTTTGGATTGTCTGTGGCAGGCAGGCAGCCAGGACAGCCAGGACAGCCAGGACAGCCAGGACAGTCGGAACAGTCGGGACTGGCAGCAAAATAAATCGAGAAATTATAGAACTGTGACTAGTATAAGAAATGGCCCGCACAGCCGAGCAGCGAGCAGCGAGCGTGGCAAGATATATTACTGCCAGTTAAGAAGTAAACGCAGCCTCCGTCTTAGCCAACTGATGTCGTCTCCAGGTGCCACATGTCCCAGCAACAACACGAAAGTCAACAGAAAATAAAACAAAAATATATACGAGTGACAGCTGTTGGCCTCATGGTCGCTCGCTGCTGACAAAAACTTGCTGAGATAATACAAATAAAAGTACGAAAAGGAATAAATACGAGATTGGCAAGCGGCGTATGCGACAGCGGAATGTGCCCTAACCAGGGCATAAATCACACAAACTGATAACTGATAAGCGGAATGCCATTCACTTGAACCGCCCAAGATATATGCGTATATATAGTCAGAACAGTAACTGAACTCAATCAGATCCAGCTGAGGAGATAGCTAATGGGCGCAGTCGAGGCCTCCTCAACTCGTTTAATTGCCAGGCAAAACAATTATTTCGGCATTTGGCTTTTATGACAACAATAAATTATGCATTTTGTAAATTCAGCAAATCTGTAATCCTAATAAATTCTTAGAGCCTTGCGCCATCGTTAATATGCCCTCTGCTACCCTATCAATCAAGGATATAAAAACAATAAGCGGCTCGGTCATAAAATTTGCTTTTCGTGTGAGTTTTCTGCCGAGCCCATGGGGCATAAAATTGTTTATTAACAAATCAACAGCAATAACAAAGGCAAAAACAAAGGAACAACAACAGCAGCAGACGACGCTCGTAACTTTGACAAAACATTAAAATCAGCAAATTTTTATATATTTTTATTTCAAGTATTTTTCAATGGGCTCCTTACGAAAATGCAATAAATTGCAGACGTAGTATAGATTTTTCGCATAAATTGTATAAAAAGCTCAAGATGATACAAAAAAAAAAGATGTTATATATATATATATATATATTGAAGTATATATTCAACACAGAAAGAAAGATAGGCAACGACAAGGACGACGGAGTACGGACTACGGACTACGTCCAACGACTTCAAATACTGAGAAAAAATATCAGGAGCAAGCGAAAAAATGCCAAGACAGCCCAGAGTACGCACGGTTAGGGTCACGAATGGGGACTGAGGGGGCGACATGGCGAGGAGGACTCGAAGGCGGGGGCGGAGGCGGCAGTTGAGTTAAGTTCGATAGGTTGCAGGGCCAGGCTTCCCATATTTATGCATTATGGATATTAGTTTGAACCACAGGAAAAATACCATTAAAAGCAAAAGCATGAAGTCGATTACGCGCCAAAAGCAAAATTGCATGAAAGCCAGGGCAGTCAATGGGCAAAAATGGCAGTAACGCAGAGCGTGGCACAGGGACAGGGGCGCTGGAGGAGGCGGGGTTAGATGAGCATAGAGGACAAATACAATACGCTGCCAGGGAAGCCGAGAACGACGGGCAACGCGTTTTGAAACTGACAGCTAGCAGCGACAGAGCCAAAAGCTGTAGGGAGTGCAGAGCGGACGATTGTGGCATATCAAAGCAAGGGTGTGGGTGGTGGGGTGGAGGGGTGCAGGGGTAGGGGGGAGCGCAGTCAAAGCCAAGCATGAGAAAAATCAATTTACTTGAATTTTTCTTATTCGCCGCTGATGGTTAGAAGACACACTCTCGGCGACACACGCACACACACACACACACACACTCACAGAGACAGCTTGAATATGACAAACCGCCAGAGGGTTGTGGTCGGGGCAGACGTCCCTCTTCACTCTTCAATGGGGCAGAAGGAGCGACAGCAGCAGCTGCTTCTTCCAGGGGGAGTTTGGGCCGTGCACCGCTGCCATTGGCGTTTTTCTTAGATTGCTGGCGACGTTCCGTTGAGTTGCAGGATTATTGTGTTGGGGCAGTCATACGGAGGGGGTTGACAAGTGTCGAGATGTGCGTGCGACTGAGTGTGTGTGTGTGTGTGTGTGTGGAGCAGGAAAGGCAGCTGGCACTGTGCGTGCGGCCATTTATTTGACGTGCAACGTGTGGCGAACGGAATTTACGCAGGTTTCCATGCCACACAGCCGAGGTTTTAGCCAGTTTACCACTCTCTCTCCCTCTCCCTCTCTCTCTCTCTCTCTCTATCTATGGGTGTATGTGTGTGCAGCAAAATGATCTATGATAAGTGCAGAAGCAAACACCTAAACACTTTATGAACCTATCAGCCATCGAGCGACGTGGATGCACGCAATCAGCAACGGAGCTAAGTAATCGCATTTATAAATATATATTATTAATATGGAAATCGCACTGGATTCCGTTATCTCAGCTGCTTTAAGACGGTTTTGCAAGTGATAAGCTGCAGTTAGAGGCGGGTAAAGGGGGGATGAGAGAGTTTTAGGATTGTTGTGGGTGTAAAATGTTGTGAAAAATATATATAAATATGGGAAAATCAGGATTATACTTAAGTATGGGCGCTGAGCAGCTCAATCAGTATTGACCGTTCCAAAAGGCGCAGGCTAGCATTGACAATAAATACGTTAAGGTCTAGTATGTCAGTTAAATTAGATATGTTTGGTTACTTTCTTTAGTATAACTAGTAGCCAATATACTTAAGTGAGTATTAAGATTTCTTTTAGTCTATGTATTCACTGTTGATTATGCTTACCTAATTGCTCACGCATGATTGATCAGAAGTATTGACGCAGCTCTTAATTATCATCTGCAATATGTGCCCATACAATCAACAATCCTCACTTTCATTCACTTATCTGAATATTTACTACATTTATTTTTCATACAGGGTATTTTCGATTCGGGCAACTCTCAGTCCAGCATAACGCTCACTTGTTTATTACTCACATCCGTGCACTTCAGCGCCTATCATTAGATCTTTGTTTTATCTGCGCACATGCCCGTACATATTCAATAATATAAATTGACTTTTCCAGCACTTCGCACCTCCATTCCACATGTGTGTATATTTTTATATTATCACAACTATTTGGGTTGCAGCGAGACCCACCCTAGCGTAGTTGGGCCTTTACGCACTATTGCATAATTAGCCAGTAACTTTCGCAGAGCCCACAGCTCATGCCGTGGCTCTCGCTATCAGTTGTCCGCCACTCAGCCATTCGGCCAATTTCCAAGTTGACGTTGACCCACCCTAACCGCACTTTAGTCTAATTTATGCCGCATTTCTCATCTCTCTCACACCTCCCACTCTCTCTGTCTCTCTCTCTCACTCGCAGTCATTGCGCTGTCCGTTTCCGCTTTGGGCCGCCACATAAATATTCATCATTAATACGCTTTACGCTTTGCTCTGATGTCTCCGCTGCTCGGCGTCGCCCCGCTGACCCAATCGACATTGCCCGATAGGGTTGTGCGTTCAATGGCCAACCTCCAATAACCATTTAATTAAAAAGAGTTGGAAAACTTTTTCATTTGCCTTTTTTTTGCTTTCTGTCTACTCAAATTAAGCGAAATTCTATTAAAAAGGGCACGAATAGAATAAAAAACAAACAAACAATGAAAACAACAACAAATGTCGCTATTCTCCTCTCTCTCTCTTTCTACACTGCTTTGTGTCCCTCTCCCTCTACTGCTCTGTCTCTGGTGCTTTTTGCCACACGCACCCGTCGTTAATTTTTATGACTTAAAAGTCATGTAATTTTATTACTTTAAAAGCTATTTTAGAGCCTTTAGTTTTATTTGACAATTTCGGTTGGGCTCCAAGATCGGAGCCCCTTTTGCCTTTTTGCCTGCGTTATGCATAAAAATTGGCGCATAATATGAAAGCAAAATGAAAACAAACAATAATATAAAACGACATGTGACTGCTGGGCAAATACCCTGTACTCAAGGTACTAGAATTACCTGAGCAGGTGGCAAACATTTGTTTGATTTCTTCAGCTTAAGTTTTAGATATTTATAATATATATAAAAAAATCAGCTAAAGGTCTACTGTTCAGTTATATATCCAAAGCATTAAGTAATATTCGATATATGTCTCATCCTCCCTTTGTAAATACTCCCCACTTGGCAGCTAGCCATGGGCGACACATCAAGGCCGTTCTGCTGCCACTGCACGCTCCTACAGAACGGTGCATGGAAAATGCCTATAAAACCTAAAAGGCGTTGTCTATTAAACAATTTCAGAGTGTCTGGACTTATAGTCGCTTCTTGGCCGGTCTCTGGCCTTGTTTTATGGCCATGAATTGGCCTCGCATAGCAATGAAAGTTGTTGCTGGGCCCGACTTTGACTGAGTCTTCATAAACCACACACGGAGGTAGTCGAGGTCGGCTTAATGGCTCGCCGAGCATAAAGTTCTATAAAGTTCTACTGTGATAAGCACAGAGTGCTACATTAAAAGGTTAAAGACTAGCCATTAGCCAAGTTTCGCTGTTATCTCTGGCCAGGAAACAAACTGCCTGACTGACTGACTGGTGGCCTGGCCGACTGGCTGGACTGGACTGGGTTAGCCATGAGAATGCATATTGAATATGTTAGGGCACTGAGCGTGCATTTCATCAGAACGTTTAACTAGCTGAGTCATCTGATAGATAACACGCTGGAATATTCATGATTGGGGAAAAAATGAAAATGAAATGGAAAAACAATTAGAGAATGGGTCAAACAGGTAGCAAATGCCTCAATGGAAGCCATAAATAGATCTGTTAGCCCAGATAAACGGCTTTTAAACTCTGAAAGCAAATATCTGTCATAATTTGTGTAGGCCGCACAAAAACCTTCGCCTGATATGCCAAGAGTAGTTATGCATAGAAAATGTTTTCCGACTGACTTTTTGTGAGAAAATTTCCCGACAGAGCGGTGTATGAGAATGGAGTTGTTAAAGCAATAGAAAATTCAGCCATAAATTTTCAATTTCAGTAATGAATTTTAAACCCTGACTTGAACTGGAAATATATTTGTGCGCTCTACGGAATAGTTCAATCAAATCAATTGCCAGAGCTGGGTGAGGGGAAACCCTACGCACAAAAGCTTTCCCGAGGATAACTATTGCATTTGATCCGATAAACGAAATAAATAAAGATAAATAATATGTAACTCCTTCGAAGTTGAACTTTCTTAATGTGCTCTTGACAGAGTGTGAAAGTGAGATTGCAATTAGCAGTAAAAGCATTTGTTTATAGTGCTAATTGAAATGCTTTCAAAACTTTTCCTTCCTGGCTAATTAAAACATAGACTATTTTTGATATACATACGGACAATCAGCGAGATGCGAGATATTTTCTGTGCTGCCTCTGCCTCTGACGCGTTTCGTTTGTGTTGATTTAATTAATTTAACGGCTGTATTTACTGCCTGTTAACATACCTGCAACGAAATAAATTGAAATAAAAGTTATAAGCTTTGGCAAAAAGTAATTTGTTATTTAAATATCCGGCTATGATGAGTAGTAAAACCGTTTGAGGGGCGATTTCTGTTAGTCGACGCTTAAATAAACAGCGACAACAGCAACAACGACAACTTTGATGACAAAAAGCTGTGCAATAATTTTTGAATAGTGTGTCAACATTTTACAAATGCATAAAGTCAACTTCCGTCATTTGTCCGTCTGTGTGCAGTCGGAGTGCAAATATTGTCATAATCATAAACATTATTGCCATTGTTGTGTCTGTTGTTGTTGTTGTTGTGCTGCAGCATAAATGTATGCAGAGATATGCATGTGTATCATTGTCTGTGTGTGTCTATGAATGTCGAACGGCTGAGATACATATGTTTCAATCCGCTGTGTGAGAGCAAAAAGTACAATGGATGCAGTTGAAATGCATTTAGTTTGCTGCCTGCTGCGGCTCATTACTTGGGTATCAGACGGGATTGCGCGCTGGCAGCGACAACGGCAACAAGCGACTGGCGAATGGAAAATAAAGGAAAAACTGGCAGAAATGTCAACAAGCCAGCCAAAGTTTCACAGCCAGTTACAGCAGAGCAGAGCGGCGCAGCGCAGAGCGCAGGCAGAGTACAATTTCCCTGCTCATTACGTTGACTAAACAAAACTGAAGTGAAATAGAAATAGACGCTGGAACAGACAACGACGACGACGACGATGACGACAGAGGACAACTGCAGAAGCGGAAAATAATACGATACTATTTAAGAGTGAAGATATAAAAATAGAAATCTTTAACGTGGGTGCGACTGCAATTGCAGCAGCGCAGCAGAGCAAAGCATCTTAAGTTGAATGACAGCAGCGAAACACATTTATTTACAGCCACTGTAATAGTTTATTATTGTAAATAAAGAACGGTGGGAAAGAGAGGGGGAGCAGACAGTTTAGAGAATAAATAACAATCTGAGTATTCTTTATATAAATCAAAGAAAGTTTGTTTAAAGTAAACAAAATTGATTGGAATGTCTAAGAGAATTTCAATGGAGACGGAATACAGATTTACAGATCTTATAGGTCAATAAAACCAATGAAAATATTATTATAATTTAATAATAATGCTAATGATAATAATAATGATAATAATAATGATAATGATAACAATAATTGTAACGATGTATTATAAAGATAATGATAATGATATTTATATTGATAATGATAATAATAATGATAATAAAAATGATAATGATAATAATAATTGTAATGATTTATTATAATGATAATGATATTTATATTGATGATAATATGATAATGATAATGAAAATGATAATAATAATTATAATTATTATAATATGGGTAATGATTAATTATATTGATAATGATAATGTTAACGATATTTATATTGATAATGATAATAATAATGATAATGATAATAATAATGATAATGAAAATGATAATAATAATGATAATCATTATAATAATGGTAATATTTAATTATATTGATAATGATAATTATAATGATAATGATATTGATATTTATAATGATAGTAATAATGATAATGATAATGATAATAATAATGACAATGATAATGATAATTTTAATGGCAATGACAATGACAATAATAATGATTAATGATGATGAATATATTGATAATAATATATTTATAATGTATGCATATATTATTATATTTTGCATATATAATAATAATTACAATATAATATTATAGTAATTCATATAATAATATATATATTATATTATTATTATATATATATTTTATTATTATATTGCTGTCACCTAGAGTTAAGTAACACAAACTCCATAGAGCCTCCGTATTCCTTATAGAACTGCCTTCCATAAGTTTTCCTTTCATTTTCATTGCTCAATTTTAATGAGTATTTGTTAAGGGGAGAGAAAAAGTGCGATATATTCACCGAAAATTGCAATGTCAGCGAAAGCACTGCACTTGCCCTGAGCAGCTCAGCAGCTCAGTTCAATTTCCAAGGAGTGGCTGTGGCTGCATTACTTCAGTCGCATACGGGAGCATTTCGTTGGCAAAAGTTTTCTGCCGGCTGCTCATGGGGCAACTTTGTTTTGCTTTTTAGTACTTTTGATGACTTTCGCCGAACAGATGTCGATATAATGCTAAATGTAGTTATATGCCAGCCCGGCAGCCAGGCAGCCAACACACACACACACATATACACAACAAGCCCAGGCAGTACCAAGGAGCATTGGGTGTCCTGGCAGCAAGCATTGCATCCAGTTTCAGGCCACTTACATGCAGGCATCTGTAGCAGCACAAGCCACAAAGGCGCAGGCACAGCAAACTTGATGAGGGGATGGCATTGCGAGCTACTCCAACGCAGACTACTTGGCGGACTCTTGTGTTCGGTTCTGCTTTCATTATACCCAGCATGGAACAGACTTTGAATCGGGTATGTTGGCTATTGGACATTATAAATTATGCGAACTATTTAAAGAGATGATTTAGAGACTTTCTTTGAGAGTGGAAAGAGTGGTAATGCATTCAGTTAGGGTATGTCATAGTCGTGCTTATACCCGCCTTAGCACTTGTTGTTTATTGTTGCTGCTGTTGCAGTTGCTGCTGCTTGCAATGGAACTCATTTGAAATTTGAAAAGACGTCGAGGCAACAACAGCTCAACCAGCAGCAACAGCAGCAGCAGCAGCCATTAAAGTCGCGCTGAGTTTTTATTATAAACGACATAACTACGACAAACTGAGTTACCAGCAAAGGACAACAACGGTGGAGCAGAGCCCGCATTACATTTTACGTCATTTATTTCAACTTTGTTGGGGCGGCCGACCATTTGCTGTGACGGCATTCCACTTGCGCCTTTGCTGCACCTTTCATCTTCCCAGCCAACCAGGCAGCAGGAGGCAGGCAGGCAGCAGGCAGCAGGCAGGCAGGGTAACAAAAGCGCCCTATGCCAACCGTTTTTAACAAAATGAACAGCAGCAGCAGCAACAAAAACAACAACAACAATTGCTACTCCATACTTAATTAGCTGTTTGCCAGTTAAAAATAATCAGCCAAGCCAAAGTAAAGCAAATGAAAGTCGGCACCAGCAGATGCTAAGAGGAGTATTGAGTGGCGCGGTGGGGGTGGGCTGAGTGGGGCCTGGGTTGGTTGCAACTGCAGCCGTTGCTTTGTTTTACAATGTTGTTGTTATTGTTGCCTGCCAGCCAGCATTTTGTTATATAAAACTCTGTAACAAATTTTTCATTAAAAGAAATCAAGCAAAATGGAAGAAAAAACGCAGCAACAGAAAAAACTGAATCCAGAGCGCAAAGAAAAAAGCAAAAGCAAAAAATGAGCCATAAAAATGGCTGTGGCAAAAGGAGTTTGGCTTGAAAGAAAATGTAAGGCAGAGCCAGAGCCAACAAGCCATAAGATCTTTTAGCTAACATTTTATGACTTGAAGTTTCTGTCCAAAGAATCTGAATTTAACCAACTCCTCTTAGGCTGTGGCAGAACTTTGCCAAAGAGCTTAGATAATAAGAAACGGATAAAAAGCAAAGACTGCAATGAAATTAACTGAGAACGAAGCTGCCAGATAGACTTGCATATATACCTATATATTCTATATATACCTATCTGATATCGTTTCTAAATTGTGAAAACTCTAAACTAGTTGCAAATTGCAATGATATAGCTGGGACAATAACTCAATTAGAAAGTATTTTTATTTAGGTTTTAGTTCGGCTAAGAAAGTCTTCTTTCTTCTGCTTCAGCCACTGTTAACATTTTATAATTTCTTTCAGCCCAAATAACTTCATCCAGCTTAAATCTTAAGCCTCAAGGAGCTCGCTTTCATTAATGCCTGAACAAAGACATGAGCATTTGCATAGGGCCAAAGCCGATTTGAATAGAAGCTGCGGGAAGCGACTTTATTAGGGCCAGCAGCCAGTGCAGGCCTCTTCAATAGTTTGTTTGCCTAAATAGATCATCATAAATGTCAAGTCTTAATGCGTTTTAGAGCTATTCATATGCTGATATCCACTACCGTCCCAACTCTGATCCCATGAGTCTCGAGCGCGCACAGCTGCCATATATCAAAACTATGTATAATAAGCCGTCGCCGCCCCCAACCACTAAGCCCCCATAAGCAAATCGCCTCGACTGAAATGAAAATGAAAATGAAAAAGAAAAACTGAGGAGAAAAACGATACACATTCAAGTCTTCCCCAGCTGCGTTGCTAAAACTATTAACTAAAGAGCTGTAATAATTAAAAGGCGTGCAGCAGCCAGCAGGCAGCAAGCCCCAAAGGGGGGCTCACCATCTCTGGAAAGTGCTCCCATTTCATCATCATCAGATGACGACTCGATTTCGATTCCAACACACTCCGGGGCCCATAAATAAAAATCAGTTTATGGCGGCACAAACTCTAAAAAACTTTTCTCTATGCGCTTTACATAAAAATACAGCACACACATAGTTGGGGAGAGAGAGAGAGAGAGAGAGAGAGAGAGAGAGAGTGGGGGAGGAGAAAACGCTTGAGCGAACGTGATATTAAGTTTCGGACATAAATCAAGCTCTCGCCCCCAATAGCCACACAGCGCTTCAAGTTGGCTCCAAGTCAACATTTTTGGCCAACACTAAAAACAACTAATTTATGAGGCGACCCATGACGCTGTTGACTGGCATGAAAATGCATAATAAATATTTTTATTAAATATTTTATGCTTTTCATTACACATCGACAGCCAGACCCAGTTGGCCATATTAAAGCACACATGAGAACAATTCATATATATTTTGGTCGCGCAGTCAGCACAAAATCCCAGACAGATGCAAAAATTCAACATGCCACGACAAATATCAACTTAACAGAGAGTGAGGGAAAGGGAGAGAGAGGGGCAGTGGGTGTGGGGGGGAGTCAAGAAAAACTTTGCGCCAGGCACAAAATGTGCGAAATGCTTTTTGACAATTTCATTCAATTTCAAACTTATTTCAGCAAATTGTTTGGCTGTCAACGCGGCGAGCCATGGCCTCCAAAGCTCCACGCTTTACAGTCTTTTCTCCTACCGCAATTGGCATATGCACGCCAGGCTCTCTGGGTCGTGCAGCACAACAGCAACAACACAATCGTCTAATTTTAGAATCTTTAAGATACACTCAAGCAGATACAGGCCCACAGAGAGGGAGAGGGAGAGGGAGAGGGAGAGGCAGACTCTGCCAGGCAACAGTCATCCAGAGGCCTTGTCATCGTATTAGGTGTAATATAAAAGTCATTTAATGACATTGACTGACATTTTGATGTTTCATAAAAAGCAACTCAAGCAGTAGACATCGGCACACACACGCACACGCACACGCACACACACTGCTGCTCTCTCAGACACACATAATAGTTTGACAATAGCAATAAAAGGCCTACAGCAGCCGTCGCCTGGCTGTGCCCAGGCAGAGGCAGTCACAGGGATAGGGACAGGGGCAGATTTACAGGGACAGCACTCAATGGGAAAAGTCGTCGTCGTCAGTCTCGTCTCTCCTCTGTATCGTGAGGCATCTTCATCTTCATTTTCATTGTTGGCTTCGCCGGTTGCCATTTCCTGGGCGTCGGCAGCAGCGGCAGGCGCGCGAGATTTTCCACATATTCAAAATTAATACGTTACGCCATATCCTAGACACATTTGTAGCAAGTAACTCAACTCGTCGCTGCCGCACGTGGCGGCGTCCCCGTGCGGCTTTCAAAACTGTAAAATGCCAGGCGGGTGGTTGGCTCAGATTGCCAAGGCATAAAAAAACGGAGTCTTACGAAAGCATTTTCATTGTTCCGCATGGAAATCTCTGTCTGCTCGGTCGGCTCTTTAAGGCTGCACAGTTTAAAGCCCATAAAGCCGAAAGCCCGAATTCGTAGCAAGGCCTAGCAAAGAATAAGGGAAAGGGAAATTATATGTTTCTTTTCCTCTTACGGACAGTTCCCTTATGGCCCTTCCATGCATCCATTCATTGCTTCCTCACATTGTTTCTAGTTTTCTAAAGAATTTCTACCCCCATTGGCTAAAGCAGCAGCTGCAGCTGCCTTCAATTCACACATCTATTGTGAGCGCAGGGCCTAAGCTGATTCTTATTAATTTTCCATGTTTTCATTTCACATAACTCTCGCACCTGTAGGGCCCCGAGCAGCACACCTTTTGTAATCAGATCCGTACAATTTGAATTCTTATTGGCAGTTCCTTGTTCATCACTGACCAGCTCAATGGCTCGCAGAGCTCCACAGCTTGTCGGGGCGGCAATTAGTTGACTTCGATGTCCAGGAAAGATTGTGCTGCGCTTATCGGGTTACTGGGCGTTAATAAACTGTCTCGAATTGCCTCGGACCACCTTATTGATACCACATAATCTCAGTCGGCCCCTGCCCCCGTCAGCACTCGCTGCTGGCCTTCTCGTGTTTCAATTTAACTCTGCCTCGTTGCATCGCATAAGTCCGCTCGTTCACAGCTTGCCACCCAAGTTGGAGGCGTTGTCGCCGTTGTCGTTGTTGTTGCTGCAGCTGCCTAAGCCGCGTTTAAATACCTCGCCTTAATTTCCACTAATCTGCATGGCGCTCTTCCCCCACGAGCACCCCAACTGTTGCCAACTACGGGCACACAAAAACTAAAACCTTTTAACGTGCATTAACTGCGGCAACTGTGACACGGAGAAAAAACACAAAATATAACAAAAACAAACAAGAAGCGTTTTTTAAACGGCGCAAGCTCGAGTCTTCTTATGAATTTAATTTCAGGCAGCGTAATTACTTTGTAAACACATGAGCAGAGCGCAGAGCGCAGACCGAAAAAAAAACCAAGTTGCTGCACGGCCCAAACCCTGGGAGTTGGCCAAGTGGCGCAGCCAGCAGCTGCATTCTTGGGGTGGTCCACGTTGCCCACCGGGGACCTGGTCAACTCGTCCTCCGTTTTGGGGTGTGCAGCGAACCAACATAAAAAGTTATGAGTGTCTTGTGAGTTTTGTGCCAAAGTGCGGTTTGCAAGTTTTACCTGGCGCTCTGCCTCAGTGGCGGCAGAGCTACCTGCCTCTGCCGCTACCTTGCCTTTTGCTACTTGCTCAAATTTATGCGGTAAATTCTTTGCGCGCAGTTTATGTTCGAAGCAAAAGTTAGTGCTACGTGTAGGTTCCAGGCCCAGGCACAGGCCCAGGTCCAGGTCCTGCGCAGCTCACAGCTCGAGCCTGTGCCACAAACTATGCCAAGTGTCTGACGCGCTCGGCTGCTGCTAGTTACTGGGAGCACACTGCGTTGGCCAGGTGATAAATTCCAGGTGCTTGTCAAGCAGGCAATAAAAAGAGATTTGAGTATTATGGGAGCCGATATGCTCTGCCGCTCGCCTGGCCAATAGAATATTCCTCTGAGCAACTGATTTTGCCCAAAAACTATTATACTCCACTTCATTATTGGCGGGCAAATTGAGTTTATTCCCTGCCAAGCACTTGGGGACTGTAGAGAACTTCAAAACTGATTTCCCAACGAACTCTCAGCTATCAAGCTATACTCTCTCTATATACATATTAAAGTTAGTTGAACTTCGGGCGAGCACAGTGGAGATCCAGCTCTAGCTTGTGGTCTAATTGAATTCCTCGCAATAAACTCATTTATGTAATGCATTTCTGGTTCTGGCCGAGAGCCATTAAAATCATTCAACACGCCTGCGTAGGCTGCCCCGACAGGCGCTCGAGTGTCATTTATTGAATTTTAATTTCGCTTTGAGAACCAATGTCCCATAAATCGATGCAGTGCAACACGCAACGCCACAGCCAACGCGCTGTTCCCTGTCTTGCCTCTCGCTGCAGCTGGACCCTCTTTCCTGCTATCTTCCCATCCGGTCCCAACAGCCTGTCTGTCTATGCGTCCTTCTGGCTGTCTGCCTCTGCCTCTGCCTGGCTGTCTGTCTGTCTGTCTGCCTGCTCGTCCATCTGTCTGTTAAGTGCCGCGACGCAAATATTATTAAAGTTTTTGGTGCGTTTCAGCGTGAAATTGATTTTCATACGCCTGCTCGGCCACAATCAAATTGCCGAAGCATGCACGTTAAATAGTAAAAAGCATCAACGATATTTATTCGAATACCCCCTCCCCCCTCCCTCTCTACCTCCCTCTCTATCTATCTGTATGTGTATATATGTGTGTATATATTTTTAATTTAATAAGTGGCGCAAACGCCAGCGCTATTCAAATACCCGAACCACGTTTGTTTTTTGTCGAGCGGGCGCCCAGGTGAGCTGAGTTTTGGGGCTTTTGTTCGTACCGCATGCGAGTCACATTCTCGATTGCCAATCAGCGCACAATTGAAGCTGCATTAATATAACAGAGCGGGGGACGCAGCCGGGAGGGGCGCCACTGAACTGAAGCCAAAAAATGCCAGGCTGCCGCAACAAAAGGGCGCGCACCTCTGCCAAATAAAATAAAAAAAAAAAAAAAGAAACCCTTGCAGAAAAAAACACATAAAAAGAATCCAAATGTGAAGAAAAACTGCAGTTGACATATATAATATAAACAAGTAAGAATGCTCTAGTCGAGACGGCTCGACTAGGAGATACCCTGAGCCCTGCGAAGTGCCGATACTTCAAATAATGTATGCTTAGTTTACATATACATATATTGCAAGCAACACATACACACACACAGACGAACGCTCAAGCACACGCTCTGCCAACTGCGCAGTTGACGTAGCGACAGCGGTTGGGCTGCAAGAGGCTTATGTTGTGGAAATTAAATGTTTAATAACTTTTTTTCTAGCAGGACTTTTTGATTCAAACTTTCAGGGCATGATTATGTTATTCATATGTGTGTATGTGCCGAAGCACAAGTCTCTAGTATTTGAAATGCGTTTTTTGCAAATTTAGGGCGAAGGGGGCGTGGCATCCAAAATCCAAAAATTACAAAATGTCTGCATTCACAACAGGAATCTACGTAGTGAATTTCAGGTCTCTAGCTCTTACGGTACGTAAATGAGACAAAAAGTTATCGAAATTTATCGATAAAAAGAGAACGGGAAGAGTTATCGAATTTTTGAAAAAAACTCGTATAGCGTATGGTATTCAGGAGTATACATGTCAAATTTCAGCTCTCTAGCTTCTGTGGTTTACGAGATCGCTGCGTTCACACAGACGGACGGACGGACGGACGGACGGACGGACGGACGGACGGACGGACGGACGGACGGACGGACGGACGGACGGACAGACGGACAGGGCTATTTCAACTCAGCTCATCGAGCTGATCAAGAATATATATACTTTGTATGGTCTGCGACGTCTCCTTCTGCCTGTTACATACATTTTCACAAAAACATTATACCCTGATTTCCCATTTTCAATGGGCTCAGGGTATAAAAACGACAAGGAATTACAAATACCAAACACAGAGATTTGATTTTTATGCACGTATACAGAGCCCGAAGAGGGGATAAGGGGCGAAGGGCGAGCACAAGGGCGCCTCACAATGCTCTGCCAACGAAAAGACGTGCATGCGGTTGCCGACCGAGCCAAGATATTTGCTAAGGGTAATGCAGAGTAACGAGCGAAGCTGATGCCAAAATGAAGAGCAAAGCTCGGAATGGAAAAAGAAATGCTAACGTAAGAGATCAACTAATTAGTTTAATCAATTGCATTAGCTGAAAAGCTAAATATGTTTAAACTTAAGATTGTTGACCCAAGTCCAGCTGCACAATTGAAAATAAATTAGCAATAAATAAAGCTAATCATTTCTATAGTTCCTGCACATCAGCAACATCTAAACTTTACGCTTGACTCGCACTTCCTCAATGTCCTTTAAGTGCTCTTTATCCATCCTTAGTGAAGCTTCCTATTGTTGTCCTCCTCCTCCCCATCAACAACTGCTGCAATTACAATACAAAAGCTCAGTTTCGGCCAACTTTGAGCGCAACTTGGCTTTACATAATTCCCGCAACGACATCAGCATTTGAATACGTCCTCAAAACTTGACATTATTATTATAATCGTCGAGCGCCTGAGTTTAGTTTGCTGCTGCGAGCGAAAAACAATCTGCAGCACATTGATTTCAATGGGGAAGCTGCAAAGCTCTGCTGGCCAGCAAATATACCGGGGAGAGGAGCTCGTGGCCAAAGTCCCCGCACTAATCAAAACTAAATGCACAAAACTAATGCCATTAATTCCAGTAGACAAAATCTGAATAGCCCCGAAAAACTGAACCGAATGGACGAGTGCGGGGGAAATGCTGCTCCAACTGCTGCCATAATTGACCCACATCATTAGCCGAAAGGAAATGAGCTGCTTTTCAACTGCACCAAGTTGAGCTAACCCAAAAAAAAAAAAAGAATATCAAAACGAGGAGGACTGCCAGGACTGCCAGGACTGCACAGTACTGGTAGCTGGCAGCTCGCAGCTCCCGCTACAAATTACTCGACGGGAGCAAAAAACTTTAACGCAGCAGAAATTTTTATTTTACCATACTTCAAATGAAATTATCTACGCTGATGCTGCTCGAGGAGGCGGCGGCGGTATCGGGGGTCATCATTTCAGTGCGCTGCATTTTGTTGTGCAGCTGCTGAAAAGAGGGTCATGTGGAGCCGGAGCTGGCGCTGGAGCTTCTCGTGGCACGCACACTGCCAATTTGTGTGCGGCAATAAAAAATAAAGCAGCGCGCTTGGAGCTCAACGCTTCCACGCTGTTTACACAGTCCGGCAGCACCTTGGCCCATGCCCATGCCCATGCCGACAATAGCAATAGCCCCCGCCCCCGCCCCCGCCCACTCTCGTAACCTCTAACCCTCTAAGACCCAGCTCTGCTGGCGCTGCTGCTTCTTCAGTAGACAAAAAGTAAACTGTGCGAGGCGCTCTTACAGCCTCCACGCACTTCAAATCTCTCTCCCCGCCCCCTGCACCCTGCCTACCCACTCTCTCTCTCTCTTTCTCTCTCCATCTCCCTCTGGCATGCTTTATGTGTTGTCCTTGCCGGCTGCTGCTTCAACTTGCTCCTGCTCTGGCGCCCGCCTCGTTATGTGCCCCTCCCTAGCCAAGCCAAGCACAACAAAATTACTTTGCATAACCATGCAGCGATAGTTTGCTTGTGTGCATAGACATATGCGTGTGTGTGTGTGTGTGTGTGTGTGTGTGTGTTTGTGTGTTTTATAAAGTAAAACAATCCTGGTGAAAACGAGAAACTTGGGACTTTATGATGGGCCACTTAAACTAGTTCAAAAATTTTCAATGCTTCGTCCTACTCGTCAACGGCTTTCTTTCCACGCTATCATGTCAACTACACACACACACACACACACACACACACACACACACACACACTCGCAGTCTCACATGGACACGCAGATGCACTAGCATAACGAATCGTGTAAATAAAAACATATATCTATATACATATAGAGGTAGCTTCCATAGAGCGCACATGTTGCCCAGGCGTCGTAACTACTACAGCTCCAGCTCCCTCTCTCCCTCTCTCCCTCTCTCCCTCTCCCTCTCTCTGTTGGCTTGGCGAGTGCATCAGCGCTGGGGTCATGCTTGGATTTTGTTTATGTGCATAGTGTGCTACCCAGTTAGCATTTTATATTGGTCTATACTTTGCTTTATGATACCCCAATGTACACAGCGTCGGCTGCTGCTTAGTTGCCCTCCACTCCTGCTGAGAGTGCTGCTTGTCAAGGCTTTAGTCAATCCAATTGCAGCTAGCCAATGGAGCGTCAGCTGGTCTTCTCTGAACCCTTTGAGCCCTAACCAGTTAGCTAATGCATTGTCTCGACGACGAGGGAACTATTCATTACGCGACAATTTTTCGTGGGCCACCCTTAGCCGCAAGCAAACGTGGCTAATTGCTTAGCCATAGCTAGCCGCGGGCAAGATGTTGCCGCAGTAGTTACTCGACGCATCGTTACAGCACCGACTTGCCCATCAAGTCCAGTTCGCTGATTGCTTCGCTTGGCTGCCTCGCGACCCGCTGACTCTGACTCTGTCTCTGGCTAGGGCGCCTCTACTGCCAGCGCGGCCCTTACCTAGCTGAAAATGTCAACCCTTTTTCACTTCAGTTACCAACGCTATTTGCATTCAAGTTGAGCATTCAGCTACCCTTGCCGAAGACTGGACCGAGCCTAGCTCTAGCCCCGCTCTAACTATATTATACAATATATATATATATATATATATATATATATATATATACATATATACTCTATGCTCAGTCTAGTCGTTGGCTCTTGTCACCCTACGCGCCCTACAATTGCTCGCCTGTGCAGCCTCTGTTCCAACCTTTGGCACCTATCGGGGCTACCCCAGAGCTCTCGACTACCTAGTCCTTTAAGCTCGGCGCTGGGTTGTCGCTGCGTTTGCGTTGTCGCTTTACCTTTAATGCCATTTTGTAGCATTTTTATTTATTTATTTTAGTGTTGCGTCCTTTAGGGATTCTTAACAGCCCCGCTCGCCTCAGCTTCCTGCATAATCCTGCAGCTGTTCAACGACTCCTGTCGCGTTCCTTGCCCCAGCCCGCTCCGTCTCCCAGTCTTACCTAAACTAGTCGACAGTTTGTTGCACACTTCTTTGCGACTTAGTTTTGGCACTTTATTTATATTTAAATTTTGTATCTCAAAGCGTGTTTAGTTGCCAACCTGCCCCCTGTCCGCCTGCCCCGCCAGAACCAATTCAACGCCTTGAGCTTTTACTTATTTTCTATATTTTGTGCTGGAAAGTTTTTGGTCTTTGCGGCCGAGACCACTTGGCTCCCCATCTCATCTGCCTCTTCCACTTTGGGCATAAAAAAGTAGGAGCTGTCAACGGCACCTGATCTATTCCAGGCCAGAGCTGATGCCTCTGGCCAAAGTGCAAGGAGCAGCGCATCAACAACGACAACTTTTCTGTGCTTCCTGTTCGATACAGCGCTCCCCCCCCCCCTCTCCCGCTCTCTGGCTGGCACGCCCCCAACACCCTTTAGCCTTTTATAAGTTGTGGAAAGTTTTAATCAACTGCTGCTGCTGCTGCTGCTGCGCTCATAGCTCGTTAGGTTCAAGTTCTGTTGTTGTTGTTGGCGCACCCATATACAATAATTTCTACGTAGCTAGTTTATGGTCGACAATGTCGTCAGCATCTCATTGTTATTTGCACTCTCTGCAGCAACGGGTACAACTAGCCGAGCAAGAGGAGCAGCAGCAATAGCAAAAGTTGCCATTTTCATAAACTTTAATCGAAATGTTTTACTTCAATCAACGCGCTCTACACACGAAACGAGCGCAAAAACTTTCACCACTTGCCACACAGCTCGGGCCGAGCTTGCAACCCATCTGGGTCCATCATCTGCGACACCATCGCAGCCGCCTCTCACAGCACACTCTCTCTCTCTGCCTCTCTCTGTCTGTCTATCTGCGTCTGCTGCTCGCTTTGCCTGGCGCTTTTTCACTATTTATCATTGTCAACTTGAGTGCGACGTTTGGCGCTGCTGCTGCTGCTGGCGCTGCTGTTGCTGTTGCTGTTGCAGCGGCTTCGTTGATTTATCTTTCCGCTAAGCAGATGTAACATTATACGCCACAAATACATCCGACGTTCGTCTCTGGCTGCTGCTGCACGTTGACAACTCTGGCCAGGACGCAGTTCCTACTGCTGCCGCCGCTGCTGATGCTGTTGGCAGGCTCATGCCCAGGGGTGCAATATTTCGTATATTGTCAAATGGGCCAGCAGCAGCAGCGACTGCCCACAATAAGTAAAACCTCTCACTCGTTTTTTAATGTCGACCAAACGATAGCCAAGTGTCTGGGCCAATTTTATAATGCCCTGCAACTGCTAAGCAGAGCTCGTTGGCTTGTTGAAAGTAGTTTTAGTCGATGGGAAAAGCAAATGTTAATGGAAATTGCCTCTACATAAATGTATATTCATATTATACTATATGAATGTCCAAAATATATATATCCCTATGGTATTTTATAAATTATCAATTGAACAAATGTCCAGAGATATGAATAGAATAGGCAATTAGAAATAAAATATATAAAATAAAATTATATTTAAATCATATTTTATTTTAAATATGTTTAATAAAATATTTGCAATAAAATAGCTAAACTAAAATGTATTTTTTTAAATTAATGTTTTATTTATTTTAATAAGTTAGCATAGACAAATAGAAATAATAAATATTAAAATTAAATTCCATTAAATATATATAATAAAATTCATGCAATAAAATAGCTCAAATAAAATATATTTTAAATAAAATGTAAGAATTTAAATATTTTGAATTTTTATTTTAAATAAAATAAATTAAATGAATTCTTTAAATAAAATATATAAAAGATATGTATATATAAATAATAAATTCATTTTTTTTTTGCAAATTTCTATTCAATTTAAACAAAATCTATTAATTTCTTTAAATGCCCACCTAATATCAACTGATATATCTTTACAATAGGTTGTTCCATTTCCATGCCTATTTAGCTCTCTCAGCCCCACATATATTTTCTTTCAAATTTCTTTAGATTTGCAATTTCAAAGCCATTGCTGAGCAGCTGCACTTATAGAAAACTCTGTGCAATTTAAGTTGCTTAGCAGCCACTCAATGCCCGGCGGCCAAGTCATCTAGCTCTCTGCCAGGTTGACGGCTCGGGCAGCCCAAAGCGAAGAAAAAGTTAAATAAAATCTATCTGTGATATGCAAATAGACGTACATAAATCTAGCTAAAGGCTACAGGGTATTGCATGGATTATCAACACATTCCAATAGCCGTTTGTGCGCCTTCCTTTTTTTGGCTTTTCAATTTTTTAGTAGTTGTTGCTGGCAGGCAAAACGTCGATTTTACCCAGGTCAAAACTTCGCTTTTTGTGCACATGGGCACGGCAGAGCCTCAGCAGCGAGAGAGAGAGAGACAGAGAGAGAGGGAGAGCCAAGGCCTGGGAGAATCGCAGACGGTGACGGCAACGACGGCTTGCTATTATATTTATTATTATTTTGTGATTCAAACGAAGTGATATAAATGTGTCACGTTTTACCAGTTCACACATACTGCAGGCCAATCGCTGGCCAAGAGCTAAGCTGCTGCTGCTGCCATACAGGTAACAAACAGCAACAACAATAACTGGCAACAACAATCAGCCAACACCAACACCAACGCCTCCTTTTGTTTTGCCAGCCTCACGCTTTGGCTCTTTACTCTGATTTCAGTATTTTTTTTTTTTCAGCTTTTTTGTTTTATTTTTCGTTGGCTTTTTAGTTTGCGCAACAATTTCGTGAGCGCTGGAAGATGATTTGTGTTACGAACTGGGACTGGGACTGCGACTGGGATTGCGACTGGGTCTGGGACTGTGGCTGTGGCTTCAACTCTGCTGTGAAGTTGAGACCGCATCAGATACACGTCCAGCGGGCGTTACGACCGGTCGTCGGCTGCATTGTTTTGGCTTCTTGGGCTTCTTTTGCCCGGACCCGACTCTGACTTAATTTCTGCTCGTACATTTGCAGCCAGCTCAAAACTATAGCAAAAGTGCCTCGGCCAGGAGAGCATTGTTATATGGCCATGGCCATTGTTGCTGCTGCTGCCTCTCTGCATTATTTCTGACTTCAACTGCGACCGGTATCAGTTGCTGTTGATCGGCATTAGCACCTCTATCGAGTGAGCCTCTGGGATGACTGTGAATTGTTCGTACGTGTTGGTTATGAGGAAGGCATCAGGTAACGCTCATAGTGTTGGCTCCCCCTCCTCCCACCCCAGCCACACTCCAGCGCTATCAGCGTGCGCATCGGCAACTACATATGGCAAAATTATGTAGCATCAACTGCAGCCATATGTACGTACGTACGTCTGGGCCGAGTTCGAGTTTAATTTGATTGAAACATGTGCTCCAAAGCATGTAGGATCTCGCAACTGCGTCTAATTTGTGATAATTTGTGGGAAGTACAAAATACCAGCGAAAGAGACCCGACTCGCCTCGACTCAGATCTCGATTCTGCAAATGAAATTATTGGGGCAATGCTTGCGTGGAACTGCGCGAGCTGATAGTTGTGGGAAGCTGAGGCTGAATGAAGTGTTGAGCGCGAGAGCAAGTGCCTGATAAACAACATAATTGAGGATTATGCAGCTCACAGCAAAGGCATATGAGTGTGAGCAATAACCTAGGGCACAGTGAGTTCAAAAGGTTAGCTGCGGCAGATCAACGAGCTGGGCGACTTAATATAAAAAAAATAAAATAAAAAATATATATGTAAAATAAATAATATAATTATATATATAAAAAATTATATAAAAAAATATATATATATATATTTATATACATATAATTATTTTTTTTTTTTTATTTTTTTTATAATTCATTTTGCGATCTGTCTTAAGACAACAAACTTAATTTATGATAAATAAAAATAACATAAAAATAACATCATAACATTTTCTTAATAACTATTTAAATTCTTAAAATAACTTCAATATAATATATATCCGAACTGGGTTCACTTAAAAGAATCTTTTATATATATATAAATTTTTTATTTTCTTCAGTCAATTTTTGCCTGGAGACATTTAGCATTCCTCCTGATATATTTGCTGGCATTTCCATTCAACTTGTTGATTTGGCTGTGGCGAAGCAGCACACATAATTAGATGGCTGCAGCTCGCAGCCAACAAAGGTCGTAGGCATCAAACCCAACTCAAATTTTTAATGCCACGATCAAACAAAGAGCATTCCCAAAAACTAAAGTGGCAAAGCAATTCAACGAAATACCCGCAGCAACTCCAGGCACACACAGAGACACAGAGACAATCAGCATATTTCGAATGACATTTGCGCCCTAACGATAAGTCGCAGTTGCAGACTGTTGCGGACTGCGGCCTCCCCTGAGAACATTCCGATTGGACCCCGTTTGCAGCCGCACAGACATTGGGCAAACATTGGCACATCGTCGGGGCCCTCAGCTGTTATTGTAGTTTTTCTTTTTCAATTTGAATGATTTAACATAAAGCAGAAAAGGTAAGACACAGGCCGAGGCAGGCTCGCATAATGCGGGGCATTGTTGTGGCAGGCCTTATAAGTGCCACGACCAGGCAACACGCGCAAAGTTGAACAACAACAACGAGACGGGGCGCGCAAATAATTTCAATCGTCGTGAATCATGAATAATTCAAAATCATCATTACCAACACCTTTTGAGCAAGCTCTCCTGCAGCCACCTGAGAGTGTTGCCCAAAATGTTCACACTTCCCAGCGGCAACGGCAACGGCAACAACAATCGGCTGGTAACTGGCAACAGCAACTTTTGCTCAATCTGCAGCCGCATCGCCGCGTGTTGAAATGGGGGGCAGCATCAGCAGCAGGAACAATACAACAATACACAAATCCGTGCGCCCCGGCCAAAGCTGAGGACGCGCTGCTGCTGATGCTGCTCAAGTGCTAAACTGAGGCGGATTACCCAGGCAGGGCAAAGGCAACACAACCACCAAAATATGCACACACACACACACTCAGACACCTCCGCCCCCTTTGGCACGCCTTGAGTTTTTGCGCCGTCGCCGTCGCCGTCGCCGTCTATTGTTCCATCGAAATATGAGGCACGACTCTGGCATTAAACTTCAAAAACGTTGCAAAATGCCAAAATGCAGCTCCAGACTTTGCTTCGATGTTGGCCAAGAACAATAAAAAGATAAGCAAACGCTGTCTGACAACAACAACGACAACAACAACAACAAGAACAACGGCGATGACGATGCTTCCAGCCACTTCAGCTGGCTGAGCTGCAGAGCGAGCCTCTGCCTCCGCGCGCTCCTTGGCCATTTGCAACAAAAAGCGTTTGCGCGCAAGTGTTGGCCAAGAAATAAAAGTTGCTGACCTTAGCTACGTCTGAGGCTGAGGCTAAAAACTGAGCTGCAGACGAGAGTCTTTGTCTATGCAGCAGCAACAACAAGCAAGTTTAGCAACGTCTTGTATTTTTCTTCCTTCCATTTAATTTTTTTTTATGTCTTTGAAGGATATGAGGCACATACAAAATAGTGGCCAGCACGGGGCGGTGGCAGCTCCAAAGTTGGACTGCAGTGGCAGCTGCTTAATAAGTTTAAGCAATTAAAAGAGTGCTTTAAAGGTGGCCTGGCCCGAGACATTGATAGGCGCATAAAAGCAGCTTAATGATTAGCGGTGGGGGCGGTAGGGGCGAATGGGTGCGAAGTTGGGGGCGGTTGACTTTAATGGCTTGGCAGGTAAGGCAAGCCAAGGCAAGGTAAGGCAGGGCAAGGCAGGGCTTAACAAGGTGAGCATCATAAACGTTGCTTAATAGCGCAACTTGCAAATGTGGCGCGAGTTGATGGGCGAACGAGTTTCGGTGTTCGACTGGACTGGCTAGGATCAGCTCTCAGCGCAAATTATAAGCATTCGAGTGCAAGAAAGAAACAAAACTAATGATCACGATGTGGCCCGCCATAGTGAGATATCATGTTAATTGGGTGTGTGCGCGCTGCCCGTAATTCCCAATGGGTTTCAGAGCCTGAGTGGGGCCTTTAGTGAAAAGCAACTGTCAACACCACAGCATAGGCAGCATGGATTTATGAATACCCTGTGGCAATGCTCTACAAAGTTGGCTCCTAAGCAACTCGAAAATATTTCTTAATTTACTAATACAAAGGGAAATAAAGGAAGGGACTGCATATATAGTTTATGTTCCACACATTTCTGGACTAGTTCGCCATACCCTTTCTATACGAGGGTAGCAAAATAAACAGCAATTCATATATATAACAAATTTTTCGCCTTTTCATTTCGTGCCTTTGCTAAGCCCGCGCGCTAAATGCTTTCAACTATTTGAAACATCTGCAGCATTTCCATTTCAGTTCACCCAAAAAGAACAATCACAAACCTTTTATGTGTGTGTGTGTGCGTGTGTGTGTGTGTGTGTGTGTGTAATTCTTTATTGTTGTCGATCATCATCATTGATCACATGCGCAAATTGGATGCAGCTCAGTCATGCATGTGTTTTGATATAGGCTACCCAATTGATTAATCCGATGCCAACTTAATTTACCCTCAACAACAACTGCTGCTGCTGCTGCAGTAATGATCTAGGTAAACAGTTTGTGTGATTTTCACACGCACACACACACACACACACACACAGTAGTCCACCCGTATTTGATACCTTTACAAGAGGGTATTCCGTTAGTCAGCAAATTGTGCGCCGCTATTGTGACTTGCCAATTGGCATTTGGGATTTCTGGTCAAAGTCATTTGGCGCATTTTCAATTTGCCAAAAGTTTTCCATCACTCCACAGAGTTTTCCGACTAGCTGCCTGCTGTTACACAGCTGCTTTGTAGTCTTAGCGCATTCAAGCTGCTAATTAGTCGGCATTAGAAGCATAAATGGGCAGCTCCACCTACTGCTCGAAGCTCTATGTTGGCGGCAAAAGCGCATTAGATGCTTCAGTTGTGTTGCTGGCTATACGGGAGGGTGTCTCAAACTCAAAACGAGAAATAAATGCCAATAATTTGGTTTTCGCTCAGCTCAAACCAATCACCCACACCGCTTTGCCCGCGCTCCACGGCTCAACTCAGCTCAGCTGCTTGGCTGCCCTTTTTTGGGGAAAATACAATTTAGTTTTTGAAAGGCTAACGAACTATTTTCACAGCCTCGAGTAGCTGCTGCCCTGGCCACTTGGCAAAAGTGCAAGCGTGGCAAAGGAGAAACCAAGCAAAATCAAAGGCAAAAAAAGGTTCAGCTTGAATTGCCATTGCCATTGTTGTTGTTGTTGTTGTGTCAATGTTGTTGTTGTTATTTTTGTGTTTGCTACGTGCACACAAACTTAATTTGAAGTTAAAAATGTGGCACAAAGTGTGGCCAAGGGTGGCTCAGCTAGTGCAAATGTGAGCGCTGTCAGAAAGGTATCGACTGGGCTCATCTTGCCTTTTATGATCGAGTTAATTTGAATTTATAACAAAGACAAACAGCTCTGAAAAGCCAAGGCGAGTCTGTGCAGATGCCAAATGTCATTTGGGAAATTTTAAAAAATTATAAAAATTATTTAAGCAAATGTTAAGTCACATAAAGCAACTTATGAAGCTATAGGATGGGCTAAGCTAGGCAAAGTTCAGCTCAGAGCTAAAAAACTTGGCTTTAAGACATGGCAAGGGAACAATAGACATAGACAATAGATACTTCATGGTATTAGAGCACAATCTGCTCTGGAAGAGTAGTAAGAGCAGAGAGGGGATCGGCATAATAGATAAGTAGAAAGAACTTGGAATAAATATAAAAGATCTATATATATACATATAAAAATAAAAAAAGAATAAGCTGAGATTAAAGACACAAGCTGATAAGCTAGAAAAACAAAATGGGGCTAAGAACAAAAGGAGCTGCAAACAATGCGCTGCAGGATTAATCCAGTGCTCTGGAAGCCAGTGTCATTAGAGACTTCAGATTTGTTTTCTCTTTTCTCGGAGACACGAAAAAGTGAGCCAAAGATTCAACTGGTTTCACAACCCTTCGCCGACTATGTTGCCCCACGTCTAAGCACACTTACACATATACACACACATATATATTCGAATACTCCTTACTTTTTCTCCTGCATGAGATTTCACTTTGAAAAGTATTTGCCGCATGTGTCTGGATAACTTTGGTGCTGCTGTTGTGGCTGGCTGTGGTTTTTCGCTGGTTTTTTGTGTTTTCCTTTTTTACAGAACGTTTTGTACGTGCTCGGGCTTATGTGCATAGGATTTTCAATACGTCGCTATTGATTTTTATATAATACATAATTTCTTCAACATTTTTTTTTATTCGTTGACTGTTTGCCGTTTTGTTGTCGTTGATTATGGGTGATTGGTTGAGTGGGTAGCCGGGTGGCTGGCTGGCTGGCTGGCTGGCTGGCTGGCTGGCTGGGTGTCGTCTGCCTGCATCGGTCTTTGTCATCGTTTATATATAGCATACGATTCGATTATGCGATTTAATCTGATTTCGCACAAACGAATGATTCAAATGCAAATGCAAACACATAGGCTGCGCATGGGGCGGGGGAAGGCAGCAAACAGCATAGAAATGCGAGTTCTCAGCTTCGTTTTTATTTTCTCTCTCATGTTTTTTTGGTCGGTTAATAGCTTGCGATATATAACAAGCAGATGAAAGCAAAAGATTTGCATTACAAAACGACAGGTAAGCCATTTGCAGAAAGGGTGAATTCCAGTGTAGGTGGTGGGTGGGTGGCAGGCAGGGAGGGGGCTACAAATACACCAAAGCAGACGACTTATAAAGCCAAGCTGTGCGTACACAATTATAGCACTGAAGTGGGATTGGAAACTGATTGGGTTTGCGGGAATGTTCGTTCGATTTAAAATCGAATCACCTGGCGTGTGCTGTTAGATAAATCTCGGTGTATGATGAATGCATATTGCTAGCATGTTGCTCCCCTCCGCATTGTTGTGCAACTGCCTGATAAGGGGCTTCGATAGCCAAAAGGCCCATTCAACAGTGGCGTCAAGTGCTTTCCGAACAAATCCAAAGCGATTTAAATGGAATCCAAGTGAGAGCACTTCAGCTGCGAGATTGTATTTTTGTGCACGTCTCAACAGCTGCAATTAAGTATTTATTTAATTTGTACTAAGCAGAAAGTGAAATAACATTTGTGTTCAGAAAAATCAATCAATGAATGAATAATCCAGCATGAAAGCTCTGCGTTTTCAATCTATATTTATTTTTCGCCTTAATTGATTTGTGAGCTGCAGCAATGTTACTTTATTGTTATAGCCGGATGCCTTGCCCCACAAAATGTCAAAGGTAAACTAAAACAAGTCGAGGGCGGGGCCCGCCCGCCACTAAGTGCGCATCGAATTTGAGTCATTTAACTTGACTTGGAAAGTTTACTGCCAAATGCAGTCATTAAAACTGCCAACTGGCAATTTCAATGGCCAAGCCAGAAACCAAAAACCTGGCAAAGCGACCGCAACAAACGCGAAACTGCCGAACGGCAATCAACTATTAAAAAACAAAAAAGCCACTGCGAGAGAGCATAAAAAACTCTAACATGAAATTAAATTGATGCCCCAGTGGAGTTCGTCCTGCCCAGATCCTCGACCGATTTTGGGGCATTTAATTTTTATGGCAAAACTTTTTGCCAAAGGTTCAATCAGAAAACATTAAAATTATGTACAAACATTTTTCGGGCAAGGATATTATGTATAAAAGTATGCGACGAGGGGGGCAGGGGCCGCTGCTGCTTATGACCGGAAGTTTATGGAGCGACCTGCAGAGGCTATTTTATTATTTGGAGGGGACTCTCTGGAGCCGGCCAGATAAACGGCAAACGCTAATTTGAGTCTTTGTCACGTCTTACCATATGGAAATATTATTTGTAAATACTTTTATGTTTGGTACGTGACCAGAGACTGGGCGGCACATGTGATGCCAGTGGAATTGGATGATTGGGCTTTCGCTTATCGAAGACACAGGGAGAGCGACAGAGAGAGAGTGAGAGAGTGTGAGGGGCCAAGCAGCACTTGTCAGTGCGTAAAAAGTTGCACACCCGGCCCGGCTCGGTTCAGCTGTGCTCGCCTGTTTTATTGTGGCGACGAAATCAAATAAAGCGCTCTCGAGTGCGGGGCCTTTATATTAAAATTTATATGGCGCAATGCTCGCGAAAATCCTTGGAAACGAAATGTCATCATAAAATTGCCAGACGACTTAGCGAGCGAATAAATAAAAATTACTTCCAGATGACATATCAACGCGAGTGCCACTGCTGACACCTTAAAACCTAATGCGCTTATAATACAAACTGTCGCTGGAACAAAGGGAGGCTGCCTGTGGATTTGGGGCCCGAGCTGGCGAACGGCGATGTGGCGATGTGGCGAATGGGTAGCATTGAGACCCAAAAACCGGGACAAATTGAAACGTTCTCGAGTCTCGAAAGTCGAAAATAACAAAACGGCGTTGGCGACTGTCAGCTGCCTGGGCCCCGTCTCAGACGTCAACTTAACGTGAATAATTGTCTAAATCCCAACGACAAACACTTATTGTCCTGGATTAGCAGGCAGACGACTGCCAGGCAGCCAGGCAGCCAGGCACACGGAACTAGGGACTGCCGCAGCGTGTAAAAAAAATGTGAGAGAAAGCAAAAAATGAAAGAAAACTTTGTATTTTTCTTTCGCCTCCCCGCACAATTGCCGCGGCGGAGTGGCAAGCGTTTTAAGTTGAACATGCAAAGCGTTTGGTCAGCACACAGCACAGGATCAGGGACAGGTGGGGGCTACCTGGCTGTGTTTGCTTGCTGCGTTCAATTAATTTGCGCACAATTTGGAGAGCGCCGGCCCCCGCCAAGTCCGTCAACTTTTTCTCTCCCGCTTTTTATCTACCTTTTTGCTCAGCTAAATATGCAAAGACAAAAAGCAAACTTTAAGTAACAGAAGTAGTATATATATACACCCTGAGAGATATATATATATACGTTATACGTACGTATGTATGAATGGTATAGTGCAAAAGTTTTTTAGCCAGCTTGCAGTCGACCCGGACAAAGGCGGACCGCTGTGCGCAAAAGTTTCGAAAACTAGCCGTAAAACCCCTGCAGTGGCAGCGGCAGAGGCGCCACTGAGTTAACGGCTAAAGTTGGCGCTAAGAGAGGGAAGTCGTGTCGCCGTGGAGCAGGTGAGATTCGATTTCATTGATATAATAGCTGTTTGCCATTCAAGTGTGTGCCAAGGCGTAAAATAGAAGCTCACAGTTGGATTATGACTGTGCGAAAGTGGGCTCAGAATTATGCAAAATAGTTGAGCTTGAAGAATCAATTATAAAATATTTAAATCCAAAATTAAGTGACGATACTGCAAATATTGTATGCTTAGTTTATATATACATATATTGCAGGCAAGCTCACACTCTTCACTGATTTCGGCATAATAATTCATAAATATATTAAAAATAAATAATAAATTATAAAAAATATAGAAATATAATATCAATTATAATAAAATAATAATTTAAAAAATAAAAGTAAATAAATAAAACAATATTGCAAAAATAATAATAATATTTAAATATGATTTATATACATGTAAAATTGAAGAAAATAACAATATTTATTATAAAGAACTTAAAGACTGTGCCATACTATATATAGTAAATATATATGATATATTACATATATATACATATATATACATATATTATATTTCTATATTTTTTGTAATCTATTATTTATTTTTGTTATATTTATACATTTATATTGTGATACTTCTAAGTAAGCATTGGAGTTTGAGCCAGCAAGGCAAATGATCTGTTGCACAAAAACCAATACGCTCCTTCGCATATGCTTATAGAGTATAATCACAGATTGACAGTCGCTTTTGAGGTTTTGCCTCTGTCACTGGATTAGGCTTATCGCAGCCATTAACCTTTGCCCTATCGCACGCACATCAAAACCAAAATAGAAACCCTTCCGCATGCCCAATTTAATCAAACAGAGGCGTTCGATCATTAGAAACACATTTCCAGTGCACCTCGGGTGCTCAGGTAGAACAGTCTCGATACTGCCTGAAGAGCAACAGCAACACAATTGCACTTCATCAAGGACACAGGAACTGTGCTAACAAGCCAAAAGGAAACCGGTTATCTTAGCTAAATTTGTGAGTAGCTCTCAGTCATAGATATGCAAATGCTAGGTAATGGCTGTTTTTTATGTGACCCGCATAGCATTCACACACCGAAAAAGGATATGCGAGATATATGTATATGTGTATTTGGAAATATATATATATATATATATATATATGCAAATGGCATTTTATACGGGGGTAGCTGAATAGTTGACTGCCATAAGCTGCGCCTGGCCAACAACAGGGGAGGGAGCGAGTGTGAGTGAGGCGACAAATTTCGCCGCCTGTTTCTAATGTCCTTTAAGGCCCAGGCTGCGTGTGACACACTCGCCGGCACGGGTCCTGGCCAGTGCGGCTTTCAGCTTTTAAAACTTTTGCCCAGCACGGCCTTTAAGCAACGAATTTCAATTAATAGCCATGCGGAGACCAAGCTGAGAGCCACTTCCTGCCTTAGCTGCTGTTGCTCCCGGCTGACTGGATGCCTAGCTGCCTGGCTGCCTGGCTGCCGCTTGTCAGACAGTAAGCCCAAAGGCTACAATCAGCTCAGCTGTTGTGCCATCCATAGACCACCAAGTTCACTAGACAATTTATTTTGCTTTCGATTTTCCAAGCTGTCACTTTACGCTTAAATGCGCACAGTTCAATTTAAAATGGTACCAGGGATGATATACCAGTGCAGGATCAGCAGCAGCAGCCCGAATGGCCTGTCCTGGGCTGCAGTCGGCTCGCAGTTGCCGCCATTTGACGCAGCCAAACTAGGTTAAGAGGTTGTTATCCTTATGCCGTGTTTTTTGAAAATAGGCAACCTCGGCTCCTCTCAACTCGCCTCGACTCGGCTCGGCCTGTTTGTGATGCCTTCATATCCGCTGCAGACACATGAAACGTCCTGCTGCCCAGACCACAGCAGTCTGCATTGCCGCCGCAAAGATGAGGCAACATCATGATAATCACGATGATGAAAGCTTGGCAAAAGCTGATGATGATGAAATTACGAGCGCAAAGCATTTGCATTCATTATGTATAACATTTTACTTTATTTTCTGCTTCTTCTCTTTCATAATTATACCCTGTACCCACTGCGGGCGGCAACTACAAGCGGCGCGACTCATAATTACACGGAAAGACTTGCAAAAATAATAATTTAGCACAGAACAGGGTGTGCCCAAGTCTGGCATGCCGCCTTCTTTGAGCATTTTTAGCTGTACTTTTTTGTTTGCTTCTGCGTTAGAATTTAAACTAACTTCGCTCGTTAGCTCCGTCCTCCCCTGCCCCAGCCCCGGATGAGGCGGCTTAAATGCAATGCCACAAAGCGTTAATGGATTTTTTTTCGCTCTCTGCAATTTTTATTATTATTTACACTTGGTAATACGATGTGTGCGTGTGTGTGTGCATGCGTGTATGTGTGTCAATGTGTTTCATATGTTTGAGCGTAATTTTTATGAGCATTGCTTCTGCCATCATACACACGCCATCCGTAGGGGTGTTCACTCATAAATTTTAATTGATTGCCAAATAGCATATGCGACTACGCGAGGCACTCGCATTTACTATTATGTAAATAGTGGATTAAGTCGTATTAAAGCGAATTCTTATGCAGACAGTTGAATACAGAAAATTGAGTATATGCAGAGAAGGAAAAGTGAGAGAGAGAGAGAGAAAGATGGAAGCGAAAAGTGAAAGAGAGGGGGTAATACGGAAGTTGAGAATTCGTATTATGACATGCAAAGCTATATACAGGAGATTATATTGAGAAAAAAACACAGTTTTATTTCTAAAAAATATTTTTAGAGAATTTCATATATGTAATATAGAGAAAATATAAATTATCAATGAAAGAATAAGAATATATATATTTAAAGTATTGTATAATAATATTATTATGTCTATATATTATTAATTTGCTAGTAAAATCTTCTGTATGCAATATATACAACTACTTATAATATTTAATCCTCTTGCAATCTCATTTTCCACCTTAATAATATAGCTATGCTAACAAAAAATGTAATTCCTGCCCAAAACCCATGCAGAAAATAGCAAAACTTCTGTAATAAAATCTATAAATATTTTTTTTTAATATTTAAAGTAAATAAGCTTATTTAACAAGTAAATATTTGATGAGCCTAATGTTAACAGTAAATGTTAAATGCCAAATGTTAGTACCTAACATAATGTTAGACATTCAAAAGTGAGCTCTGAGCTCATGAGAGCATCAAATAGACTAGTTTCAATTTGTATTACATTTAACTTACATCAATTAGAATGCTAAGCAAACAAATCCAAAATACACACATTGGCACACCCTAATGCAGCAGTTGGACGCGTCGCAGCCAAAAAAGTAGGCAGCACTTTTTAATGGTATTCAAATTTTTGGAATATCCTAAAAACTCATGTATGCGCATATTTATATAATTATTTTTATTTTTGGCTGCGCCACCAAAAAAAACCCAAATGAAATGAAATTGTAAAACTGTAAAAGCTTTATACAAAGGCATATTTGACTTGCTGTTGTTGCTGTTGTTGCCGTGTATTAGTTGCATTGAAATTCTAATTTTCGCAATTGCCACAGCAGTAAGAAGGGCTGTGGAAAATAAAAAAGTAAGCAGAGCAGCTACTTCTGACGGGATGGAGTTTTGCTTCTGTTGTGTATTGCTGGCATTTTTTGCGCTAAATGATTACACTTAACTGGATTTGCATATATTTAAACATTTCCTTATACGCACCGAGCGGAAAACGAAATGTATGCACGTGCGCCCTCCTGCTATCCGCCTGTCCGCCTGGCTGACTGCTGCACAAAAGGATTATTAAGGAGCTTCATATGTAAATGAAAACCAAATGCACACGCAGACAAACGGGCAACCAGGAGCAGAAGGTGGAGGAGCGAGTAGGAGGTGGTGGACGAGCACGACACACCATCCAGTACAGCGCAGAAACTGTGAAAGATAACCTGGCAGCCACAGTTTGGCAAACACACACAGTGAGAGCCGGAGTGAGAGAGAGAGACAGAGAGAAAGCCTCGCTCGCTGGCAGACAATGTTTGGGTAAGGACTATGGAGGCCACCTTTATGCATGGCTAGAAAGTAGGTGAAAAGGCAGACAGGAGAGAAGGTGCTGCCGCTGCTGCTGCTGCTGGTACCGAAGCCGAAGCAGCAGCTCGAGCTAAAGCTGAAGCTGAGGCTGCAGCCGGAGCCGGAGCCGGAGCCAACAGACGAGACATCGCACAAATGGGACCCGCACCCGTTCGTTGGCCCGTAATTTATGCTTAAGATAAAGTCCTTGAATAAATACATGGAAAATCCTTTGAAATTGAAATTAAATACGAATATAATTTTTTCTTATTTTAAACCTATTTTGCCTTAAACGCAATTGCAGACAAAAGGCGCACGACAAATGAAATTAACATTTGAGTGGAGCAGACCAAAATTAAGAGCCACTCTCCCACATCCCGCATCCAGCAGCCAGCCGCCAGCCGCCAGCAGCCAGCACACACGCACACCAATCAGCCTTAATGGAGCTTTGGGACTTGCCACGCATATTTATTAAAGCAATAGATATGTCGGCCACAAAATTATAATGCCTCGCAAGCACAGCGATAAAATTTCAAATAAGCTTTAACAGTGTATTTCTGAAGTGGGCTAGGAACATTTTAAAATAAAGAACGGCCTTTTAAGTATGCAAAAGCTACATCTGGGATTGCGACGTACCTTGACAGCTTTGCTTAGCATAATATATTGGAATTAAAATGCCGAACAAATATAGCGCAGCAAAGGCTTAGAAGCATGGGTAGAACTGGGATATAAAAGCAGTCGAGGCAGATGAAAACTTTTGCTGAACATACTAAAATAATGTTAAGACTCTTCATTTGTAATGTAACAGTTAGAAGAATAGTTGCTAGAAGTAGTCGAATGAAAGAATTTCTAATATCCTTGAGAGAACAGAAGAGGGTTTTTTAGAACTAAGACACTTATGTATACCAGCAAGTTGAGGAATATTATAGATATATATATATAAAGCTAAACCACTCAAAGCACATGAAAGCTTTAGCTATGATTACTTTATATTTATAATATAGTTTATATATCATTTATAAAGTTTATAATTATTATTATTTTATTTGTAGCTCAAATGTATGACAGAAAATAAAAAAATTGAAAAACTTCAATATTTGAAAAAAATTAAATAATACAATATAATAAAATAAAATTTAATTAATTTAGACAATTTTAACCTTTCTCAAAATTGTCTAAAATAATTAAATTTTATTGTATTATCCAAAAATATTATTTATTATTATTATTATTTAATTTTTTTTATAATATTTATTATTATTATTAAATTATGACATTAAATAGATAAATTAAAGATTTCCTTAATAATCTTTTCAAAGCGAACTAGATTTAGCTCTTAATGTGCTTTAGCTGCTTTAGCTTTTTGGTATATATATTCTCTTATAACCATTAGTGATCGGGATAAATTGTATTTTTTAAGACTTATTACAAGGAAAACTTCATTTTATATGCCTTTAATGAAGAGACTTCCACAATCTCTGACCAGCTGCTAGTCTGGATAAATATATATAAATCCCCACACAATCTAGCTTGCGTCGGCTTTTACAGCTTCGCATTGCAGCTGATCTCAATCTGGGAAATAACATCCAGCTCAATTGCTTGCTTTAGACAGCAAAGAGCTTTTGTATCGCTTGGCAATAAAACAATTACAAAATGCATAATGGAATGCTAATATTTGTGCTGCCAACTCCATCGATAACAGTGGCACCAACATATGCCTGTGCACCTGTTAGGCTCGTTAACATTCAGGTGTGTGCGTGTGCTTTTCCCTTACTCTTTTTCCTTTTTGTTTTCGCTCTCTGTCAGTTTTTATTTTCATTGGCAATAAACATAAATTTTTAGCATTGGGTTTGTTTGGCTTCTAGTTTTTCTATTTCTTTCTTTTTTTTTTTGCTGCTAAAAGTGAAAAACAAAAGAGCTACAAAAATCAATTTTCAATCTGCATGCACAGAATTTTCCCAATTTTACCAATTTGAACAATTTTAGCAATTTTAAGTTGCATTTTTGCCAGTCCCGTTCAATTGGCTCAATACAAATTGTTTTGAGCCGAGCCAAAGCGTTGGCAAATTTAATTATTAGAAAACAAACGGTATATGATTTAATTTTATTTGTCTACCTCACTCTATCTAGATCTATATATATGTATATATATGTACCTCCCCCTCTCTCTCTCTCTCTCTGTCCTATCTCTGTCTCTGTGCTCCATTGTTATTATTAAACTTTTGCTATTGTCTAAATTTTTGGTTTTCTGCCATTTGTTCGAAGTTGGCTAAAAAGCCGTCGGCATTGGCGCACAAGCAAGCTACAAATTTAATAATTAAACAATTTTAGAAACCATGTAAATGACAAAGGACAATTCATTTATAAACAATACAATGCGACGCTCAAAGTGATTTATAAATTTTACAATTTGTGAGCGCCATTAACAAGCGCCCAACATTAAAAGTTATTGTTGTCAAAATGTATAAATTCAATTGTTGACAGAATAACATTACAAGAAAGTAGAAGTGATCGAACGAGGAGTGCCCGACTAGTAAATACCCTGACGCGGAAGAGCTGACCAAACTTAACTCTTCATAGGGAATCTGACTTATGAAGTGTGATATGATATCGATCTATGGAAAAGAATTATCGATAGATGACAATCTGCCATGATCTATTAAGGACCTTTAAGGTCTCACCTCTTTTACTATACTATAGGTAAATATAAAGCAAAAGAGATTAAATACATTTTATGCAGATGATCTTTCCCTTCTTATAGAATGCATATCGAGCTCTGCAAACTTTAACAAAAGTAGTCAATGGCATGCATAATAAATAATTTTAAATTTAATTTTAGGATTTGTATTTTCGGTATTGAATTCTGTCAGAGTCACGCCAACATTTGTCGCATTTTTTACAGTATTTGCTTAATGTCTTTAAGTTGAACTGAAGGGATAAATTGAGCTTAGCCAAAGTTTCAATTATAAATGAATTTGTTCAAGCAAACTCGGCTGAAACCCCTTCAACAGCCTGCATAAACAGAGCATTTAAAGGGTTTTGATGTCGCTCGCAGAAATAACGTGAAATAGATTTTAGTAAAAGTTTCACGCGCATATTTCATAACTTCACTAGGAGTACATATAAAGTTTTGACTATATAAATGCCAAACACACGTATATGTTCCATATATATATATCGTTACCTAGACAATTTATATGCCAACAATTGCATAAATCTCGCGCTCGCTCTCTCTCTCTCTCTCTCTGCCTGTCTCTCTCTCTTGCTCACTTAGCCTTGCCACACAAAAAATATAAAACGAAAGCAAAAGCAAATCAAAATACATTTTTAGGTCGAAAATTGTCTAAAAATGTGCAATTGAAGCGGGGTCGGGGGTGCTGGGTGGTAGCGCGCGAGCTTTGGCTATATAAATTTCAATCTATCATTTATTCAAGTCCTAGGCCCTACCCAAAAGATACAAAAACACAAAAACAACAACAACAAGTGCATGGCCGTGGCTCGACGCGCCGCTTCGCCATAAATCCCCATCAGAGATACGCGTATATTTATTTACTGCAACTCACACACACACACACACACATACAGAGAGAGACAGCCCAGAGTGAGGACCACCCACACAACCACAGAAAAGACAACGATGGCGACAAAAATTGTTGCCGAAAAATAAAATGGCTGCTGTTTTATATTTTATTTGATTTTGTTCGCGAATACCCTGTACCAGGTGTTAAGTTGGGGGCATATCTTTGGCTAAGAGGAAAAACAAGGAACTCAAGGGCTTAAAAAGACAATTAAATATTATGATTTGAATATAAATAATAAATATTTTAGACTATTTCTATACAAAGTAGACTCATTCTATGAATTGTATAATAAATGTATATTAGCTGGATATATATAACTACTACGATCAATGCTAATCGCAGTTCTCTTTATCTTTCGCTCTCCACGGAGTTAATTTCTTACTATCCCCAGCAATTGCTTCTAGTCTCTGTATTTTCACTCCAAATGCCGTTAGCTACTGTACATCAGTCAAGTTACAGGAAGTTTCTGTAGTCGAGTATTTGCTCAAATCATCAAATACTTTTTATCTTTTTATATTTCCAACGTTGTCTGTTCTGCTCCCAGTTTTTGGTACTTGGGTAAATATTTTAGCAAATGCGTTTTTGTTTACTCTATATTTTGCATACCCTGCACAATTGTTATGCCCCAAAAGGGTGTATACTCTCTATCTAAAAGCAGCTCCCATTGCAGTTTAATAGACTAGACAAGAACTTGATGAGGTATATATTATATAGTTTGTATTACTAATGTATGTTATATCATTATCCTTTATAGAGGATATATCGTATTCTATGCTCTCCTTGCTGCCTATAGGCTGCCTAGTTGCTTTTTATTCTTTTGGTTAGGCAGGGCTAATAAAAAAGGATTTCTGCATCGGCCTCTCTCGTTCGGCTTCCGCCAATTTTATGGGCGCTTTTATTTTGAATATATATTTTTTCCAGATCCTGCTTCTGTTGTCATTGTGTGCGTGTGGGTGTGGGTGTGGGTGTGGGTGTGGGTGTGGGAATATGTGGTTCGTACTCGCTAAAATATTTATGACAAGCGGTACCCAAAGAGCAGCAACAGCGCCCGAGCCGAGCCCCGCCGAACAGCGGCAATATTTCAATATTTGCACATGGCTCCAAAACAAAATAATAATAATAAGAATAATAATAGCAAAAGCGTATGTGAGTAATTAAAAAAGTTGCCCGAAACGGAATGAATGCACTCAGAAGTGCAGAGCATTTGCATTATACTGAACCATTTGGGAGGAAGGGCCCAGCGGAGAACTCGAATCAATAATATATTGCTTCGAGGGGCGCTCAGAGTCTAGACAATGCCCACATGCGAGGTACAGATGCATTGGTGCCTCCGTGCAGCGACGACCTACATCAATCATAATGACACTGCATTGATTAAAACACGAAGAGCAGGATAAGAGGATTAGCAACTCGAAAACTGAACAACTCATTCTACATGTGGGTTTAGCCTGCCTCAACAGCTCGATAAGAAAGGTTCTGCCACAATTGAACACTCAAAGAGAAATTTTTAAAATTTTGGCAGGAGTATTTGGAGTTGTGTAGAAATTTGTATACACTGTTTGCATATGGTTGAGTATATTGGTTTCTGTTTATCTAATTCCTGAAGCTAAGCGAGACTGATGAACTTGCATAGATCCAATCCTTATGAACCCTCTATCTGCTCTCTATAAGGTATTTGTGTTGTATACTCCTTTCTCTTAGAGAAATCCTTCAGATCAAGATTAATATTGCTGAATTCGTTTATTAACTGTTAAATATTATATATATTTACATCAGAGACAAATCCTTATATTTCCCAGAATATTACAATTTTCCAGTTATCTAGCTCTACAGATAAACAATTCATAAATATTTTTAAAAATACTTTGATGAGTATTATGCAGTCTTCCTTTTTAGTAATAAACTTTTTGTTCCTATATACAGATATTGACAGACAGCCCTAGCGAATGGCTGATCAGCTATTACTTAATATCCCCATCTTCTACATCATTACATCATTATATTCCCAATTGCAAGATCATAAAACATAAGTATATTAAAATTATTATTTAGTTGCGAACAGAGTATTGCGCAGTCAGTTGCACTCAACCAGCATTAATTCAGCATTTTCTTTTCATCTTAATTAACAGCTTAATTACTTCGACTCTAGCATTTATTATACTAATTGGTCATTTAAATCTGAGCTGCCATAAATCAAGCTCCAACTCAACCAACTTTCAGAATTTCCCTACTGAGGAATCAATTAGCTTTAACTATCCATATGCAGGGTCTTTATTAGCTTTAAGCTCTGCAATAACAAAATACTTTTGCCATCTCTATTAGAAATTCATGGAAACTGATTTTTAAATTGCATAAAATTTGCGAAACTTTTGGATATTTCCCATTTTAATAACAATCTATGCAAAATCATAGTTAGCTTTTCTCCGCTTTTACATTGTTGGAAAAACTTTCGTTGGGCTGGAAAAACTTGTGGCATTCACTTTTGTTCTCGCCCGGCTGCATGAAGGCAAAAAAAATATGAATGAACAGTAAAATTGGGTTAGCCAAAAAATTGATATCAAAAATTGTTCAATTAGTTTTTACGTGCGCTCATCTCTTATTCGTTTTACGCTTTATGCATATTCTTAACAAAAGTTTTTCATTACGTTTCGCATCGAAAATGTGCAACTTTTAACGTGGGCAAAAGTTTTGCATCCATTGTAGCACCTGCGGGAATTTTCTTTACTTTTTCTCTATATGTTATATTTGAAATAAATTTCCATTTTTTTTGTTTTGGCTTCAGTTCAAGGAGTTCTCGTATAATGTATATATTATATATATGTATATGGAAACATTTATGCATATGCCGTGGGGTCGCTTGGCTCGAATATGCAGTATGCAAAGCGAAGCTGAATCGGGTCAAACTCCAACAATATGAATAATCATGCTACTAGGACATTTCCCATTCGATATACATATATCAATATTTCAAACTGATTGATAGACGTCTGATTGGGTTATTTATCTCACATTCTTTGTGTATGTAAACATAAGTGTAAGTTAAATGCTTTTGACTTGAGATGGATCTTGTGACGGAGGTAGTGCAAGGCAGGTAATATATGCACACACACACACACCCAGACTAACATACATACACCTATACATAAATCTATTTCCATAATGGATTGCACTTAACATGCCACGCACACACACACACACACAGACAGAGACAGAGCAGAAACCGCAAGTGCAACTTGCACACAGCAGCTTAGGTAATACATCATTTAAGTGTGGCCTGTTAAGGTGGGGGGAGGTGACTCACCTGCAATGTAGTGATATTTTTGAAAGAGCTCTCCTTCTTGCACTGCTTCTTCGGCTTTGTCTACTGCGGCTGCTGTAATCCCAAAAATGCTTCTGTGGGCTGGCTCAATGCTTCCCCTTCAGCTGCGGCTGTTGCCGTTTCTTTTTAATCCTTTGTTTATGTTTATGGTAATCCGCATGAATATCCAACTAGCACCAATACACAAGCGCAGGCCGAAACACTTTATGCTCCACACACACACACACACAGAGTAATACACACACACGAATCGTGCAATTGTATTTGCATAGATGGGGAATTTAAATTTCGTCACACATTACGTGGGCGGCATATGATTTGCCTATTTGCCTATTGTCAACTCTCTGTCGCACACACACTCGCGCGTACCGCGTAAATACACACAAACAGCGCGCTCGCACAGGCGAGGGCCGCGCGTAAGCGTAACGGTTAATGTCCGAAATGCTCGGCGCAGTTAAGATTTTCGCGAGATTTTTGGCTGCTGTGTTTTGATTTAATTTCGAATTGCTTTCGAGCTGCAGTCGCGCGCTTTGCTGACCAACGGAACCGCATATGAAACCGCAATTATTATATGTACGTATTTACACGAAATATCTTGACTTTCTATTTACAGAGTTGGGCAGACGCATTTCAGTATGATTTGGTGATTTTAATGCTCCAGCACATCTATATGTCAATCTATGCTTGAGAGCAGTTGAGTTTTTCGTTATTTTTTGCTGCGTTTGCTCAGCTCGACGAGTTTGCTATTGTCGTACAAATCGCCGTCCGACGCGTGTACCGCTCGCTTTGAAACTTCGGAAGTAACTGAATTCGCTTTCAGCGGAGCAGCACCTGGTTAGGTCACCTCAACATCGACAGCAGCAGCAGCAGCGACTGCGAGAGCGAGTGTGGGAAAGAGAGCGAGCACGAGAGCGCACGCAACAAACAGAGAGCAGAACGTAGAAAAAATCAACTTTTGTTTACAACGTTGTAGCCGGCTAGCGGCAACAGTGACAGCAAGAGGGGGTTTGTTTTGTCCAGAGCGCAAGCGTCACAGCTGAGCGAGAGAGAGAATGCGGCTGTGAGAGCGCCGCTGTTAAGCAGCGCTTATCGTTTACATAATTTAATTTCCTTTTACTTAAGCACTTACAGTGGCAATCAAAATACCGAGAGAACCATAAATGGGGAGAGCATTCAGAGAGCCTCGTATGTATGAGAAACAATGTTAGCATCAGCAGCGCTAAGCGCTGTTAAATTATGTACGTGCTGTTGACGTTGAAGTCAACAACAGCAGCGTAGCAGGTGCACTTGCGGCATATCAAAAACATTACGAACATGTAATTGAGTATGTTAACAGCTGCGGCTGTTATTAGTGCCTACATAGAGCTGTTAAACAGGCCGTCGCGTCGGGCAGGCTGGCATTTAAAGTTCAAATGCCAAGCACGTATGCTAATTATGACAAAATAAATACATTTTCCGGTAGATAATGCAAATGAATGTACATTAAACACCGACAAAATTCTAAGACAGTGTCGAATATACATATTATTTTTGTTTATTTTTGGAGTCAATGACTGGGCTTTAATAGGATGTTTATAAATAAATTTAAGACTGGGTAAAGAGTGGCTTAAAAAAAAGGAAAAACTCAAGAGAACTACGGGGTTTATTGGAAGCACTTTTATTTGCAGCATTAACCCATTTGTTGACGAAACACTTAACTCTATTTCTGCCCATTATTGCCCACATGAGGCCGGGCCAAACCACATACAGCCAGAGACACAGGCAATGGCCATGGAACATCTTCCATAAAATGCAGCCTTTGCTTTTAGCAGTCTGTTAAGGCGCACAAACACCCAACGCCTCATTAACATTTCAAATTCATGGCAGTGTTGAACGTAAAACGACCCATTTGTCTGACATTAACAGCAGCAGCGCAGCAGCGGAGCAGCAGCAGCAGCCGCCGCTTTTACATTGCAAACCCAAACGAGCCATTAACATTTAAATTGATGGCAAGCACTTGCAGCAGAACTCAGTTCCGTTGTTCTGCTAAGGAAATGTTAAGAAAGCAGCAGAAATTTCAAATAAATAGGGAAATTCAAATAATCCAAAAGCTAAGTAATTTAAAAATATTGTAAAATTAAATATATTTATATATGTAAATAAGTGTTTACAATTGATTTGTATTTTATTTTTAACTACATATAGCAATTCTCTGGCCCTAGCAAAAATATCAATAAATCTAGTTTTAAGCCTGCCTAGACTCTACCTTAGATTTATGCCCACGTATATACCATTTTCCATTAAGTTTTTAATGGACAAGAGGCAGAAGAAGCCTACACATGAGATCAATTAAAAACTGGTATTTAATACGGCAGCAACATAAAACGCATTAAGAATCCTTCACTATGCATAAGTGCCATGGATATGGCCCGGCATCAATCTGCACAGCAGATATGCCTGTGGAATATGTAGGAAGCCTCAGCAATGTGTGCAGTCAGCATTCCGTCGCTGACCACAAACGGCAGCCCAGTGAGGCGGGAAGTGCATCCATATTGAAAACCAGTTCCAAATCGAACAGAGATGCCATCGCACGAAGAGAGTGAGAGCGGGAGAGAGAGAGCATGCCAGTTGAAATAACAGCAGTGTGCTGCTAAATATACCGGTCGCCTCTCGCATTATGTCACACACTCAGTTGCTGTTGTTAACCAGTTGCGCTCTCTTCCTCTCGCTCGGCCTGTCCAACTCAGTCGAGTGCGAGTATGCGTGTGTGTGTGTGTGTGTGTGTCACTAGCATCGCAATCCCATCAACAGCATCGGCTGCTGTTAACAGTCAGTCACCCGCTGGCAAAGGCACTGTATAAAGCGTGCCCCCATGCACAGTGTGGCCCCAATTCTGTTGACAGACGACGACGACGACGAAGACGAGGCTGTGTTTTCAATGTCATTATTACTGTGGGTGCTTGTGCGAGCGTGTATGTGTGAGAGAGCACGCTGAGAGCATATCTCTGTAGTTGCATTTCCATGCTGAGCACCAAATTGATTAGAGAGCGCAGAGCTTACAATGTAAATTTAACATGTGCGCTCATGTGAACTCTGAGCGCTCTAAGCAGCTTAATGCTCTTCTCTTACTTTGCGCTCTAGCCGGTCTCTGTGTGCTGCTGCTGCTGCTGCTGCTGCTGCTGGTGGGGGGTCCTCATTCCTGTTGTTGTTGTTGCTGTTGTTGTTGCTCTTGTTGAAATTGTACATTAATAAATGAGTGTTATATGCTTTGTCCTAGTTGACTTCATGACATTCATTCATTCATGGCATCGTCCGACGGCCGCGCACATCGCCCTCTCAGCCGTCGCAGGCGTCTTTTCCGTTCTCTCTTGTCGTGTTCTTCGGCTTGTTCAATGGCTTTTTAAATGGTCTTTGCCTTGCCTCACTTCGTCTCTGTTAGCCGTGCTGTTATTGCTGCTGCTGCTGCTGCTGCTGTTGTTGTTGTTGTTGCTGCTGTTTTGGTTAATTGGGTTTTATATTAACTAAATTGTGTATGTTTAACATTATTCATTATTTATTTGCTCTCTGTGCTTATTTATGTGCGTGCCTGCACATTTTATTTTGAATTCATTTCACATCATTTATCTATGCATTGTTTCACTCTATATACTTAATTTTTTTGATCAAAGCATTTAAATTATTAATTATTTATGGTTTTTTTTCATTCTCTATTATTGATTTTACCATTAGTAATTGCATATTTTACCCGCTGCTCTTTTTATACCCTGAGCCCATTGAAAATGGGAAATCAGGGTATAATGTTTTTGTGAAAATGTATGTAACAGGCAGAAGGAGACGTCGCAGACCATACAAAGTATATATATTCTTGATCAGCTCGATGAGCTGAGTTGAAATAGCCCTGTCCGTCTGTCCGTCCGTCCGTCCGTCCGTCCGTCCGTCCGTCCGTCCGTCCGTCCGTCCGTCTGTGTGAACGCAGCGATCTCGTAAACCACAGAAGCTAGAAAGCTGAAATTTGACATGTATACTCCTGAATACCATACGCTATACGAGTTTTTTTCAAAAATTCGATAACTCTTCCCGTTCTCTTTTTATCGATAAATTTCGATAACTTTTCGTCTCTTTTGCGTACCGTAAGAGCTAGAGACCTGAAATTCACTATGTAGATTCCTGTTGTGAATGCAGACATTTTGTAATTTTTGGTTTTTGGATGCCACGCCCCCTTCGCCCTAAATTTGCAAAAAACGCATTTCAAATACTAGAGACTTGTGCTTCGGCACATACACACATATGAATAACATTATCATGCCCTGAAAGTTTGAATAAAAAAGTCCTGCTAGAAAAAAAGTTATTAAACATTTAATTTCGACAACATCAGCGTCTTGCAGCCCAAGCGCTGTCGCTACGGCAACTGCGCAGTTGGCAGAGCGTGTGCTTGAGCGTGCGTCTGTGTGTGTGTGTGTGTTGCTTGCAATATATGTATATATATGTACACTAAGCATAGAATATTTGAAGTATCGGCACTTTGCAGGGCTCAGGGTATCTCCTAGTCGAGCCGTCTCGACTAGAGCATTCTTACTTGTTTTAATTAGCTGACGCGGCTTTAGCCGCTGATCCCTAGCATTCCACTGGCCTTAATTGGCTTCATCATTTCAATGATGAGAGCAGCATCAATATAAAATGGTCTGTCAATCAATCAATCACAGCGCAAATTGATAGATTGCAATTTTAAAGAGTGCCAACTCTCTGGGTTATCACATTCAATTCGCCTTAAAGTAATTATCCCCGAATAACAAAAGCGAGCTACAGAATAGTGTCCCGATTCGAGATATATGCGGGGATACAAATATATATTCATATTCTACAATCAGTCTATCATAGATTATTTAAGTACGCTATACTGTATAGTGAAACCCATAACTAGCATTTCTCTATTTCTTCTTATATATACTCCCATATATTATAGTTATATATAGATATTGTCTTTCTTTCTGCTGCATAGCAAAGTTACAATCCATTCGCTATTCCTGCTGAGCGCTGATTGGTGGACTGCTTGCGAACAGGTAGAGCGCTAAGTTTTCGCAGACCTGTAAGATAAAGAACTCGTTTAATAGGCTCGCCCTATGAGAGTGCAAAGAAGCTGTCGGAAGGGGCGTGTTCGGAGTGACCGATGCTCTTGAGTGTCCGCAGAGGCGTTTGATGCTACCCTCATGAGTAGCTGAAGGAAGGTAATTGAACTCGGCCCGAATGCCCAATAGGTCCATTTATGAGCAACGATCTGTCATTTTATCTCTGTGGATGCGTAAATTGATGTCTTTATACAAATGATGAGTATATGTTGTGACGAAGATTTCGAATCAAAGGAGAAGATGCGGGATCTTGAGGGCAATTGCTTAGGCTGTTAATTAAGTGACAGAAAGAGAGAGATGGGGGGAGAGAGAGAGAGGTAGAGTGAGAGAGGGAAACAATATGAGAAAAGTGAAATATGATTTTAAGAGATATATGATTCGTGCATCCAAGACTAATTTTTTAAGTCTTAGTCACGTTTAGTTCTCGAGATTTACTTATAGTTCATATTGATAATCTATTTTATACGCTGAGCCCATTGAAAATGGCAAATCAGGGCATAATGTAAATTGGTGGAAATATATTTAACAAACAGAAGGCGGCGGGGCAGACTAGGTATAAATGTCAGTGCACCCGTCCGCCTGTTCGTATGCATGAACACTTCGATCTCAGAAACTATGAGATATAGGGACTTGAAATTTGAAATTTATACTTGTGTATACCTTCCGCTTTACGAAATTATCTTTTTTCGATAATCAATAACCCATTTCCATATTACAGAAAATCATATATATTTTTATGTGATTTTTTAATGAAATGTTTATTATGTTCATATTGGAATATCAGCTCTAGGATATCTCCTAGTCGAGCACTCTTGCTAGTTTCAATTATTTAAGTATTATTATACAATATTTAGCCATCTTTTTCAATTCAAATTGATAATGAACTTGCCTCTGCCGTAATATATCCTATTCACTCCCACATCCATCTCTGTCAAATATTTCCATTTACGACTGCAAAGAGAAAATAAAATAATGCATGAATATTATTCACAAGTTAATCTTTTGAAACGCTTCCTATTTTTACACACATGAATACAAATATATATTTAGTGCGGAGCTCGTCTATATGTGGCTCGGCAATTATTCATTTGAGGAATAAGTTTAAATTAATCATTCTTCATTTGGTGGAAATGAAAAGCTTGAATAACTTTGCGCACTTTAAATTCATTCGTAGCCATTTGCATGATGCATTTCCATTAATTTATATAAATTTTATGCAATTACTTTTGTTTATTTACTTGGCCATTACCAAGCTTCATTCTGTCCATTCGCTCTGCGGTGGCTCCCCGGCTCCAACAGGCGTTCGTCTCTGTCCTTTTGCTGTTGTGCTTTGTCTGTCCAGCTGTGTGTGTGTGTGTGTGTGTGTGTGTGTCTGTCTCTGTCTGTGTGTGTGTCCATTGTGCAAGTGCATTGTCCTTGCAAAATATTTGGGTCACTTTTGTTGTCGCTGCTCAGTTTGGGCCCCGCCAGCCTTTTTTGTTGAAGAGCGAGAAACTTAATTTTTTATTGACTTGACAGTGGACAGTGCGCTCGGAGCTGGGGACACAATTTAAGCACGCATTGTTTGCGACACATGTTTGACGTGTACAAATTTAATTTAATTTATTTAAATAATTATGTGCCCGCCTTTGCAAAGCAGCGCCCAATTGCCAGCAACAAGGCCAGCACAATGGCCGCTGTGCGGACGAAAGGGGGCCATTGAATAAGTTTTAATGATGATTGCTGCAACGTGGCGGCAAACGCGACCAACACACACGCATACACAGCCAGAGAGGAGACGTCGTGACCAAAACCGCATTTAAATTTGTCGCAGTTGCGTCAATGCATACCTGTACAGGACGATTTTGAGGACGTCGAGGACGACGACATCGGTTAGCGACTTGATGGCCAGTCAAGCAAGCACAAACTGCCAGGACAGCAACAAGAGACATCATACACACACCACACACACACACACACACACACAGAGGCAAGCACATAGACAGTCATAGGTAGACGTCCAGCTAGATGGACACATGCGAATGTCAAGAGAAATGGCCAGAATTGTGGTATGTTAGCGCAGGCAGACGTAGGTTGAATGAAAGAAGAAGCGTCACTTTGTCAATCAGTCAGTCTGCCAGTCAGCCAGTGCGTCATTGACAGTCAAATAATTGACAGTAGTTGCGTGTTTGTGTGGCCAATCATGCGCCACGGCTGACCAACTGAACAGCTGCTACCAAAAAGTTGGAGATGAGCGCGTGACACGCGTGACAACAAGTTCATTCCACTTAAGTTACAAATATTTACATATATAAAGGAAACCTTAATTAAAAGTGATAAAATTAATATATGAAAATGAAGCATGAAAAGCTTTCACAGACATTCAAATACGACCATCAAATATTTAATATAAATAATAAAATCTATGAATAAATGTATGTAAACTTCTTTTATATTATTTGATGTTTTTTATATTTTATTTTTTATCAAATGTATAATAAATAAAATAATCTAGATAATTGATATATATTTTTTATGATAGGTAAATTATTTAAATTTTTATATCCATGTATATAAATATACAAAACTATATATATATACATGTATATATATCATTTAAGCAACTGAGATGAAAAACAACAACAGCAAAAAGTTCCAAAGATTAATGAAGTTGCCTTTATCTTTTTCATTTGTAGTTGAACTCGAGGTATTATTGGAGGTATTTATTTTATATTTGCATTTATTATATTTATATTACATTATATTATTTACAAAAAAAAATAAAAATAAGAAAATATATGAAAATTAAATTTATGCATATAATAAAATAATAATAACTAAATAACTATTTAAATTATAATGAATAATAACAATTAATTTAATTTAAAATACAAAGAATTGTTACCTGTAAATATAATTTAAATATAATAAAATTTTAATTTTAATTGCCACATATAAACAAAAATTTTCAATATTTTGCCATGCTCCCAAATAATAAAATAACAAAAATAAAAATTGTTGCTGTCCACAACATAATTAAATATAATATACTTTCTAGTTGATTTTACATAATTAAATACAATTTTCGTATGATTTTTCATACTCCCAATGTATTGAATAAATGTATTTTCTCTTAAATCAAAATTTGAATACATTTCAATAGCCAGCATTATGTGCCCACATTTCCAACAGCTTAGGTCTTATGATTTTTTACATTTCAGTCTGAGTCCTGGTTTCATCCTCGTGGCACGACACTAGCTCAGCTCCAAGTCCTTGCGGCTTCAACGAATATTGTTTTGTACTCTAAGCTGAGGCATGTTTACATTGTCATCAAATGTGTTAGCTATAAGTATATATATTTATAGTGTATATATAATATCAATATAAATAAAAGAAAATATAAAACTAATTCAAAATGAATTATGTAATGAGTCAACAGGACTGGCCTTAAGCTGACTTTGAAGGTAATATGTATATAACAATCAAGAATGTTTATCAATATCAAATAGTAATTCCATTCCTACAGAGACTTATAGAGGTACTTCCAAGTCCTTTCTTCATATAGAGTATTTCATCTTCGACGTGTTAGAGCCAGCTTTATTTTCATGTATTTTTTTGCAACTACTCATCGTCAGAGGACAGCGTTTATTATGGCAGGCACGACACCCAGCTGCAGTCAAAGTCAGCGAACGAGTTATGTTGCGGCAAGAGGCAGGAACAGAGAGAGAGAGAGAGAGAGAGAGACAGAGGGAGATAAAGATGAAGTGCAAAAGAGACAGCGCTAGAGGCAAGGCATGGATTTTAATTTTTATTGCACACCCGTCGTAATGGTCGAAATTGGTTAAGAAATTAGGGTAAATTAGGGGTTGGCAGTGTGTTATTAGAGACCCTGCTCAGCAGCACAGTTTTGAGTGTGTGACCGGCCTCTTGCATCTAACATATCTCCGACTGTCTGCCCGATTTGTGCACGTACCACAGGGGAGGGGCGCTCGTATGTGCGATGCATTGGCAACCCTGCACTCGAAAAAAGGCGACACTCTGCGACAATATAGAATTGTGGGCACAAATCAGTCAGTGCGTAAGCTTCAGCCATAGGCGTGGCAGGCAAAGGGGGTTGGCGGACAGACAGACGGACGGACGAGCGGACGGACGGGCAGACGATAATTAATGGTAGCATCGAGCGGAAAGTGTTTGACTAATCGATTGTTAATGAATGACAGTTGAATTGAAGGGGGCCAGTCGTACGAGTCGTACGAATCGTGCCAACTAAGTCTGACTCACTTAACCGTTACAATTGCTCTAAATTAATTCGATTCATGTTTTGTTCCGTTTCTTTTTTTTTTTCTTTTTCAGCCATAATATTTGAGAACGATGAGAATGTTTTTGTAATGTGGGCAAATTGTTGGGTAATCAATATTAGCAACGATACTCCTGGAATAGACAGTAAAAAGTTGAGAAAAGCATAAAATAGGTAGTTGGAGTATAGTATATAGTGAGCTATACAAGCTGTGAAAGTTATGGAGAGATACGAATCTTAAATATATCAAATTAAAATATTTTTAAATTTGAAACCAATATTATACACTGAGCCCTCTACTACTCTATCTAATATAAACAATATTGGTGAAAAATTGAGAATTTAATTTAATTTTCTATAAGTTTATGGAGTACATAAAAAACGCAGTCTCTGAGTGGCACAGGGTATCTCTTAGTCGTGCACCCCGACGAGAGTTTTCTTACTTGTTAGAGTAGATCATTTTGGAATAATTATATCATGAAATAAGTCCAATGAGAGAGATTTCAACTGCTCACCACTCTTAAAGCTCCTTATGACATAAACTAAAATCTTATTGAACTCAGCTATTTTTTCTTAAATTTTCTAAAATTTGTTATTCAATAGCACTGTAGTCCAATGTCCTAAAAGGAGCAAAACTGCATCTTTATCAAACAGTATTTGATAGGAAATCAATTGTATTTCATCAAAGCTCTTCACTTGCTTAAGGCTTCGCTTCAGTTTCTGTAGCCAAACAAGTTGACTTTCCTTTTATTTATATTAACATTATATCAAATATTTAAAAGGAATACAAATATATATATTCAATCAATATTTCTTATATATAAATTCCTTCCCCTTTTACCTTACCACAGTCCTTGTAGCCCCAACGATTGCAGAAATGCAACAAGTTAAACAAAAATTCAGTTTAAATACCTTTTGGCATTCTGTGACTACGCCACTGACGTTGCTGTTGTCGTTGTTGAGATTTTTGTAGTAGTTGTCAAGTGCTTGCTGGCCCGCATTTATGACATGCAGTAAGTGCGGAAGGACGTGTCCGCACTGATGATGGCCAGCCAGGCTTGGCCGACTTGGCCGGCCCCCAATTGGTAGCTGCTGCTGCAAAGGCCTTCATTTCCTGTCCGGCCTCAGCAGGCTTCAATTTATTAATTTCGAAAGAAATTATTTTATAACTACAGCCCCGGTTCCGGGAGACGGAGGCGGAGATGGAGACGGAAAGAGTCCGTCGAAGTTGGAGCTGAAGTCGCAACGATTGGGGCACTCCGCTCGCTTGTTGCATATAATTAGAGCGCCTGGGATTTCGGTGGCAGGACCTCGGTTCGTGACGGAGCTGAGAGCGCAGGCTGGGTGTTGACATGCTCTGACACAAATTACCTCATCGGCGAGGCGAGAGCTAATCAAAGCAAAGCATGTCGCTGGCAAATTGCTTCGATAAAGCGAAATAAAAAAGTAAAAATCGCACGCAAATGCGAGAGTAAATATTTAATTTAATTCGGTCGATGGGGGCGAGGCTTTTGCGGTCCTGCGTGGGCGTTGGCATTTGACGTGTGTAATAGCAGGCAATATCAATTTGTTTTATGAATTGCAATGGCAATAACTTGGCGTTCGGCCTCCCGACCCCACCGAAAGACAGGCGGACCGACAGACAGACAGACAGCCGCACAGATAAACAACAACCCCAACAGCGTGCAGCAAGTGGCGAGAGGCAAGTGTGTGAGCGAGGTCGAGGGGAGAGTATGCCAATACATTTTGCACATTTCTTCCGCTTCATTTCCTGTAAAGGAGCGCAAATTCATAGTGATTGGATTTTATCAGCATGGCCTCATCTTTGACACACTCGCACGATAGATCGAGCGGCGCTTACGCCTGATATTCCCAATCGGAAACTGAAACTGAAACTCACACTGGGATAGGACATGGACACGGACATGGACATGCCAATCGATTCGTTACGCAAGTGAAAAATTATTTTTCTTGCGTATTTTTTATGTGCACCCATTACTGCAAAATTGTTCGATATGTTTTGCTTTTTTAGCTATACCCTTTGGTGGTTTATTTCGAACGAGGGGTATGATGACGTTAGTAAAATGAAGGATGAACTATGTATGTACCTACTTGAGACCTAAATATGAATATCTGCATAGCTACAGGGCATCCACTACTCGGGGAGTTTGGCTAGTTCTCATTGCTCTCATTACCGACTCGACTTGAACAGCGTATCTGCAAGTCGATCAGCTGTCTAGTGCGGCATAACTTGTTTCACTTTTATGATATTCGGGTTTTGTTTTCGCACGGCTTTGGCTTTTGTCAACTTGAGCCAAATTGTTGGCATGTGGCAGGGTTTGTCTTCGAATTTGATTTAATGCTGCATTTACATCCAGCAGAGTAAGAGGCGGAAATGGAAGGATAAACAGAAAAAGAAGTGAAACAACATCAAAATTCATGACAGGGCGGGTAATTGGCCAGAGGGGGATTGTATCTCAGGCAGCTCATCTCTTGACTTTGATGCATAAGTCACAAGTTTGCCATGTTGATCGGTTGCGCCTGATAAATGCGGCGATTGGATTAGAATATTGCCGGCCTCTAAGCTGGTGGGCGTGGTCAGGCGTGTGCTGTAGTGCCCCAGCTGACAAATTGAAATTGTGCCACGCCGAGGCGAGTCGAGTCGAGTCGAGTCGAGGGGAAAGTTGAAGCAGCCGCAGCATGGAAATTGAAAGCTGTCATGGCTGTTATGCCTTAAAAAATAGCGCAGCTGTTGAACATATCTAACACATCTAAGCCCGGGCTTAACTGGGGCGTTCCTTCAATCGCAGGGCAAGGCACAGCGCAAGCCCATGCAATTGCTTTTTGCATGCCAGCTGAGTCCTCTGGCGGATTTGTCACACTTCCGCAGACCTAGCTGCTCACGACATGTCCACCTATGCAGGGATTCCATTTTTCCACGTTTCTTTTCCGTTGAGTAATCTGCTCCACAAAGAAATTGCTTTCTCTCCAATTATATTCCTGTTATCTTTTCTGACAACAAATCAAACCGTATTACGCATTTCCATAATCCTGATTCATTGAAAATTATGGCTTTAAGCTATTGTTGTATAAGGAAATTCCTTTACATATTCATGTTAAACTAGATCTAGACTTTAAAGCTAGGGAAATTTATATTTGATTTGCATTAAAATTAAAATGATAATGGTAATGATGAAAACTATGACAACGACAATGTTTATGATAATGATAATAGATAACAGATAAATTGGAATAACTATAATAAATTTGAGTAATAAACAAACAAAAATATTCATGGTATAATGAATAAGAATAAGTAAAGAAGACGACGCGGCGAACTCCTTAGCCATAACCAAGATGGCTTAGATTTTGACGGAAGAGTCGACACTAGACCCGTTTCACTCTCTTGAGACTCACCGGAAGAGAGAGTACTCGATCAGCATGGCCATCATCGGTAATGCTTAAAATACTAAACCAATACTAATATTACTAAATAAATACTAATACTAAAAGATACTTACTCACTATGGACTTGACAGTTAACAACATATATTCCTGATCAGCACGACGAAGCTGATTCCAGCTAGTCATATCCGTCTGTTTGATTGCCCGTCCGTATGAATGCAGCAAACTCGTAAACTACAAAAGCAGAGAGTTGGAGTTTTCAATATATATACTTCTATATACCACACTATCGTACTACTTACTATACTATACTATAGTATATACATAATATCACAATATATATATATATATATATATATATATATATATATATATATATATATATATATATATATATATATATATATATATATATATATAATAGTATACTATTTAACTCAATCAAATTAAATTAATAAATTAATATTATTTCAATTAATATATCGAAATAAAGTCATAAGAAATATATAAATATATCTAGAAATATTAAAATTGATATAACTAATAAATAATATGATTTCAATACTGACCTGGCTGGTAAAATTGTTAATAATAAATCGAATAATAATACTGATTAGCCTGCAGGCATCTCCCATCGAGCACTTTCAATATTCGAACTTTATATGAAACTTTAAACAAATGCAAACCAAAGCAAACATCTTACCACAGTTTGCCAACCGCCAGTTGTTGTTTTGAGGGCCCAAAAATTTGACATGCTTAAAATGAACAACTATTCCACTTCAGAGGCATTACACTGGCTCGAGGTCCCCTGCTCAGGCACTCTGGCCAGCCCCATCACTTTAATTTAAATTTGATTACAAGTCAAATTTATTGCCCGCATCGCCAGCGGAGGGCCGCCCAACAGCCGAAAGCCGAAAGACCCTAACTTTCCCACACTAAGCGAGAAATAACTTCGAAGGCTTTGCGCACAACATATGTAGCTTGAAATGGCATTGGAAAGCGGCCAAGTGCCACGACCCCCAGCCAGGCGACCGTCATTAACCACAAATCCTTTACTTAACAGTACGTAAATTTTTGGCACAGGCCACCGCCTCCAAGATAAGCGATATACCAAACCCCCATTGGAAAAAGGGAGCGGTGATATATATACATATATATATATATGTGCTTATATCGTGTGACCTTGAGAGCAGCACTAACATTTAGGGACTTCGTTGGGGTCTGGCACGCATAGACCCAATATGCGAGACTGGGACACAGAGAGACAGACAGAGGGAGAGGGAGGGGGCGCACTGAGTCGTAAAGACCACCAACTGTCGCCTGTGAGGCGAACCGTCTAATTAAACACTCACATACAGACATAAATTTAGGTCACATCATTAAATAAATATAAATGGGACGCCGCTCTGTCTGCCAGCGACACTCGCTTGGCTCTGGCTCTGGCGCTGCCTGAAATTGTGTTTTTGTTTGTTTCGTCTTCTGTTATTTTTTTTTACATGATGATTTACATAAAATCAACAGCGAAAAGTTAATTTATTTCAAGCCTTTGCCGTCGGCCTTAACTTGACTTTCCGACGTCATCCTTTGCGAGAGGATAACCATGCATCTTTCAAGCGGCCACCTCAATTAAGATATTAAGCTGGCATTGCATGAGGAGCTCTGATATAATACACGATTCACACGCACACTCACACTCACAGTCACACACACACACACATAGTTAAGCGCTCCCCAGTGCGCTGGGGCTTAAAACTTCTGGTGTGCGTGGCGTGCAAATATTGTAGCATACTTTTTGGGGCTCAGCACTTGGGGTCTAATTTTATTGCTGCCTATTATAACGTGTAGATATGTTTGCATGCCTACTTACATATGAGCGTGTCAACTTTTGAAGCCAAGCGATTTACGCCTGTACACACACTCACACTCACACACACACACACACTCACACACACACACTCCATACAAATCTGCACAAATGCGAAGCTCAAAGCAGCTTCACTTGCGCTCGCAACATATGTAGAAGACTTTGTGCGGCGTCCTGTTTGTTTGTTAGCATGTGGCAGCAACATGTCCCTCTGGCACACTCTCGCTCCCTCTCCGTCTGCCTGGTGTGCTGCGCTGGCGCCTGGCTCTCGTTGTCCTTCGTCCATATCTTTGTCTCTCTGTGGCTGTGCAAATTTTATATAATTACACTTTGCGCATTTTCACAATGAAGTAACAATGTTTTAATTAAACCATTGGAAAGCCAAATAACTCTCGTGTGTTGCGGCACTCCCAGGAAACAGGCAAACGAACAAACAAACAAACAAACGGGTTAGCGATAAGCGCCAAAAACCAAACAACCTACACACGGATGAGTGCAGCCTGTCAACCGTTCACACAGCACTCTACTCGATATATGTATATATCTGCGCAGGATAGATAGAAGCATTTCTGGTTAAAGAGAAGACACATGTCTAGACTTATTAATATTATTAAATATAGAAATATAGAAATTTACCTAATTATATTTACTGGAATGCTGCAAGGGGCTGAGCTCATATATGAAGTAATGATATAGCAAATATTCTAAATATTTTCTCTTAGCTGAACTGAGTCATAGAGAACCCTTTGCGACCAGCAGAGGAGAATGAGCTCGAACCCTAATTGCTTTATCCATTTGAGGTATTTACTCTGGCTCTGGCATATGCAGACCCTTGTGAAGAGGCAAACAGACAGCCAGCTTAATTATTTATCCTGCGCAAAGTTCGTTTTGCAAATATTTTGAATTTCTAATGCTCTCTAACAACACATTGATCAGCAGCCAGAAGTTGCTTAAACGTGCTTAACGATTTGCCTCAGTTAAATAGAACATAATTGAAATGCATCTAAAAAGCTGCCAACTAACACATATTAAAGCCAGTTAACACGCTCGCCTCAGCTGCAGTTCACACTTGAAAAAGTCGGCAACACTTCTGTGCGAACGCGTCGGCTTGCGCTGCGCTCAGCGTTCAGCTTTCAGTGTAGCGTGAACGCGAGGCGAAATTGCATGCGCCCCGAAATGTATGCTATATATAAGATGCATGCAGCGTAGTGCTGAAGGCCTTGGGAGTGGCAGCCGCTGCCTGGTATATGAATTAACGCAGAGTGAAACGCACAAACGCCCTTGACAGAGCCCCGTTCCCCACCCAAACAGCTTCTACTCTCTGCTTCCTTTCCGCAAATTGCGCACGAAGCTCAAATTGAATTGTTAAGCTGGCGCTGGCCGGGATTGAGAGTTGCAGCTGGAGCTGGTACAACCACGCATACTTGAAGTTGCGGCTGCTGCATCTCAACTCAACTCCATTTCATAGATACTTTTACACTGACGCGCAACTTTTGCTGTGGATGGCAAGCAAAATTGCAATGCCTTTGTCAGCGCAGCGTTTGTTTTATCTAATTGCTCGGCCACATTTAGCCCCAAGCCCGAGCAGCACACATGACGCACACATACGCACACGTACACACACTTAGTCGGAACGCTCGTTTGGGCAGCAGATAAAGTATCTGCTTATATACGGCGCATAGTTTATCTTCTTAGTGAGGGTCTCAGCTGTGTGTTGTGTGTGTTGGTCAACAGCTTTTTACAAATTAGCTAGCTAACGGAATTGCAAACCTGGCCCACGAGCGGGGTTGTTGCTTACACTCACTATATGTGTGTGTGTGCGTGCCTGTGTGTGTGTGTGTTTTCGCCCTTTCATGCTGACTTGGAACTTCCGGCGTATTTATAATTTATTTCCTTTCTGGCAGCTGCTGGTCAGATCCAACCCCCTCAAAAACAGTTTCCTGTGCAGCTCCCAGCCCGTCTGCCCGTCTGCCTGCCTGCCTGCCTGCTTGCTGGCCGGCTTGCTTGGTTGGCCAATTTATTATCCAGTTTAATTGGAAAATTCTGATTTCCATTTTAACGAATTAGCACCTGCGACAAGCGTTCTTAATCAGTTATACGACAACTCGCTCTTGAGTAACAATACGCAAAAACCAAAGGCAAAAAAAAAAACGAAAAGGGGAAACTCAGCTGAAATAAAATAAATATAAAAGAAATGAATCCAACAGCTTTTGGTTTGTAAATTACATTTCTCGTGCTGCCAGGCCAACATATAAATTGCAAGATTTATATGACAAATTTTATTTAATGCATTTTTATGTGCTGGACCCGAAGGACTCGGCACCCAGTTCGTCCTGCCTATTGTACGTGTTTGCCCTTTACTTTCAGGACAGTGTAACAAATTGTTGTTTGTTTGCCCCAAAATATATATTTTACCTATCCAGACAGCTTCTATTTTCATATTTGTTTTAAATACACTTTTCTCATATTTTAGTTTAATTTAGAAATATTAAATTTAAAATATTTTTAATCACAAAAAATTTAATTTTATTCATCAAAAATATATATTTTACCTATCCAGACAACTTCTATTTTCATATTTGTTTTAAATACGTTTTTCTCATATCATAGTTTAATTTAGAAATATTAAATTAAAATATTTGTAGTCACAAAAAATGTAATTTGCCCCACTGTACGCTGGCACAGGGCCCATGTTTATTTTTCCCATTGCGGCCAGCTTTAGTTGACCGCATAAGGCTTAAGCTTTTGCCCTTTAAACATTTTGTAATGAACATTCAGAAAAACATGAAAATAAAATAACGAAGATTCAATTGCAATAGCAAAAAATTAAAAAAGGTGCAAAAAAGGTAATCGTACAATTAAATTTGTTTATTGGCTTAAACACATACAAATTGTTAAGCTCCTTTGCTATTTATGTACAGGCCTGAAAAACAAAATCAGAAATAAAGCAGCCAGTTCAGCACGTCGATTACTGAAATACACTTGCAAAAATTACAATTAGATGTGATTGCTGATAAGAAAATTTAGCTGCATCTGAATGAAATGGTAATTGAAAAAGAAGTTTTGATAAGGGGCATCCATTAGAGCTATAGCAAAAGATGTGGCAGTGAATCCACTATGGTTTCAGATATAAAGTACTTTCTGTTGCTATTTCATCCTTCATCCTTGAGACTCAAATGAGTATCAAGCCTGAACATATTATTGTACTTGCTGATGCCGTCCAGTAGACAGGACTTTTTCCTTTTATTTAGCCATATAGCTCAATGATGAGAATTGACAATAGCAACATTTATTTAAAGCCAAGAAAGTTGCTTAACAATACAAACAGTCCAAAAGCCATACGAACTTATAACCCAAAGAGCATAATTAATTTTAAAATGCTGCTCGACTGATAAATTTGTTAAATTCCAAGCCTGATTCGCTCAATATTCAATTTAATAATCATGCTTGCAAAGGGTATACAAATGAGCACGTATATGCGAGGCAATTTATGAAATCTGCCTTTGTGTTTTTATATTTTGCTCAGATTTAAAATGAAATATTTATGTCAACTGATTTGGATCGTTTGAGGGATTTGATAAATGAAATGTGTATTGGAAAATATTATAATTAATTTTGCTTGCGTCTGTTCAGAAATGCTTTGAGCGTGAGCACAATTAAAGCTTTCGCTAACCCGACAATTATTATTGAAAATTCTGATTGTGTATTTTACTTTATGAGTTTTAAGGACACACATTTTCCAGCTTGCCTATACGACGGCCTTTTTTATTTTAATCAGCTTTGCTGATTCTGAATTGCACTTTAAATTGAATAAATTTGCACTTTTAGCTTGCATTTCATAATATTTATCTATGATTTTTTTCATTATTGAACTTTTCAATTGTAAATCAACAGCAGCAAAAAACGAGCACAAAATCCTACTCTTAATCTGCATTGTATTGCGGCTCAATGTGACTCTCTCGCCCCAGGACAAAAGTCTATACTTAAAAAGGCATACAAATAATAACAAATGCCCAGCCGCCCACTCACAGTGGACAAAAGTTGTTCGGCGCTGGGCACCAGCTACAGATCCCGACATGCGTGCGGCATTAAGAGCACGTGGATTGGGCGCAAAGCGGATTTCCGGGAATTTCATATACCCTGTACTCAAATGAGTCATAACACAGGGTTTGCTGAAAGGATGCAGACCTCATATAGTATACAACTGCTCTTTAATTGCTACTACTTTATTTACTACTAATCTTACTATTACTTCGCATAGTACTACTACTAAATATTTGCTACCACTATTACTACTACTTCTACAACTAGTTTTAGTACTACTTCTACTACTAGTTTTACTACTAATTGTTTTTTTGTACTTATACTATTACCACTACTATTACTTATAATTTTACTAGTTTTACTACTTATACTTATACTTCTATTACTACTACAACTATTACTAATATTTTTACTACTATTACTAAAACTTCTACTTCTATTACTACTACTTCTACTACTATTACTACTACTTCTACTACTATTACTTCTACTTCTACTACTATACTACTATTACTGCTTTACTACTAATACTACTTTTTCTACTACTATTTCTACTACTTCTACTACAGTGAAACATACTTTTACTACTTTTACTACTTCTACTTATACTTATACTACGACTGACTTCAATTACAACTATTACTACCACTTCTACTACTATCACTAGTAATTCCACTACTATTACTACTACTTCTACCTCTATTACTAAAACTTCTGCTACTATTACTAATACTTCTTGTACTATTACTACTACTTCTTCTACAATTACTAATAATTCTACTACTATTACTGCTACTACTTCGACTCCTTTACTACAACCTACAACTTCCAGGGTATTTCGCTGTATATCACCCACAACTTTGCCCTTCACTCTCATTGTATTGTTGTTCATTTGAGATGAGAACGCGTACAGAGTTCGATGCAGTTATAATTGCCAATGTTGTTATTATTATTGTTGTTGGGGCTGTTGTTGTTTTTTTGTTTTGTTGTTATTTCAGGGCGCAACTTGTTTGTTTTTTAACATTACACAGGGGCAGCATTTAGTTTCAATTAAAACATTGCAGTTTGTGGTCAACGTATGAAAACAAAAAACATTCCAGCAATACAAATTGCGAAAAAAGAATAGAACCATGTGTATGGAGTGAATGTTGGAAAACAAGTTAGTTAGAACTATGCAGGCGGTCCGTGGCATAATTTGCAACTACCTTAAGGGCGGAGTAGGCCCAGAGCCTGTGGGGACATGTATAGCGGCCCCGCCCCACTCTTGTTAGGGTTCTGTCTGTGACAGTTACGAGCATAAACTGGCGACAGTTCGACCAACTGAAAAATAGATAATAGCAGGCCAAAAAAGCAACAAAAAATGTAAATAACACAAACTAACTAACGACTACACACGCAGGATAGTGTCATAAATTTAATTAAAATTTTAAAAATGTCAACAGCAATGTCACAAAGCTTTTCAATTAGAACAACATACCAAAATTGGTATGACGATGGCCTAATCCGAGCAACCCCAAGCGAACAGCAAAAAATATTGACATTTATCAAAATATAAATAATATATATCGTTTTAATTTTGCTAATAATTAGTTTAATCATAGCTTTAAATATTAGCTTAGTTAAAGCTGTCTGTGGACTTAAACGACTAATAATTTGCTTATGCATATTTAGATGTATTTTGTAGTGTTATTTCATTGGGTAATATGTAAGGCTGCTCTATGCAGCTAATTCAGTTTAGTCGCTTGCTCCTCCTCTATGCGAAATAAATAATTAAATAGCTGAGAATATACGACCTTAATTAAATATATGGAACTATTATGAATAATAATGTGTACATGTGCCAAAATCTTATTAAAACTGTTTGTTATGAGCTTTTCTCAATGTTGTTTAAAATGTTGAGAGACACACAATATTGGAAATTTTAATATTCTGCTGCCAAATAGTAGATTGAATTATTTGATGCGTGACACACCTATGGAATCAGCTTGGACAGCGCGGAAACTGGGCGATTGGGAACACATGTGACTTTAAAACTATATTAAAAATCAGTATAAAAGAATATACATTTAAAAGTTATAATGCTGACTATAAATTTTGAGATTGATATAGGTCCTTTACCTTTCCTACAATTAAAATTACACTATTACTTTCTTTATCTCATTTATTACACACAAAAAAACTAAAGCCACAGAAAGATCTCTTCATCACAAACGCGGCCGTTGCCACTTACCTTAAGTAGTTAGTCGTAATGTTAATTGGTCTCTCAGCTTAAGTTCAAAATAGCTCAAGAATCGAGCGTACTGACAAGCTCTATCCCTAATTAGATACTCTACATCGGCAGCCATTGCAATGCATGCTCAGGGCTAACTTTGCTGCTGCAGCGCTTTAAATCAAAGACTAACTCGAATGGAGTTGTAATCCACAACTGGGAACTTTAATTAAACTTCTTGGCAGGGCTTGCGAGATGACTCGTTTACCTGTGGAATAACACAACATTATACTACGTGTACAAGCTGAAAACGTTGGGAAAATCTTTTAATCTGTTTGCACAACTTTCAGCAGCTCAGTTCAGTTCGGTTCAGAGAGTCGTGCTGTGTGAGTGGAGTGCGAGTTGTATTAGACAGAAATGCTTAACTTTGATTGTTTCGACTTATTGCTGCATTCACAAAGCTATCTCTGCGATACACTCAAGTTCTTTCGCAGAGCTATCAGCAGCCCCTAAAATGTCTTGAACAGATTCCTGGCTCTTTGCATCCAAGTGCTGACATTTGTGGGACCACAATGAAAACCCTCGGGTGCAACTGCTTTTAGAGCTTTCTTTACATTGTATGTGTGTAAGGGTGTGTATATCTGCCTCTCTCTGTGTGTGTGTGTGTGTGTGTGTGAGTCTAGTAACAAAACGCGTTGTTATCATTATCACAGTCAGGCAAACAGTCAAGTCGAGTCATAAAACAACAAAACAGTTCAAATGTTCAACTGTTAGAGTTATATATATATATATATATATATATGTTGCATTGAGTAATCTCTTTGGCCCGGGCAGTTTGTTGGCTGCCCGCACACACACACACACATAAATAGGTGGCTGAGGTGCTGAGGGGCTGCAACTGTCTTAAAAACTCATTATCTTTGGTAACTTTTTAAGCAAGTTCTTTGGGCTCGCCCAGCCCACATATACAACGCATTTATATATCAAAATAAACTGTCTTTAATGCGTTCTTTGTCATCGCTGGCAAAAGGAAATTCCAACTTTATATCTGACCATCAGCACACTTGGACTTCACCCATTGTTTTGCCATCATCCCAGGACGTTATAAATTGGTATACTTTCTCTCCCTCTCCCTTCCTCTCTCTCCTGCTGTATATGGGAACAGCAAGAGTCCGCAATTAGAGACGCGCAACAACTTCAAGTGGCCCACACATCGTCGCACCCTTAACTAGTTGTCGTAAAAATAATTGCCCACTACTTAGCAGTCCAAATACCCAACTGGCTCTATCTGTATCACACTCCGTTCTGCCTCTCTGTCTCTTTCTAACCCCCAAGCTCACTCTTTCTCTGTGCGTTCGCATTGTGGCTCTATTTAATAAAGGCGCAGCCGGCTAGCATCTGCACTTAAAGCTCCGTGAAACTACAAAATAACAACAAATAGAAGTAGCATTAGGTAGAGCCAAAGGCAAAAAGCGGAAAGTAAACTGAGCGAACAGCAGATACCCTTTAGAAAGGATTTATTGAGAACACTTATTATGTATATAAATTAAATTAAACAAAAAAAATTAAATTAAAATGAATTGAATATAAAATATTATAGTTCATCTAAAAAACATAAATCCATAAATTTTAATTTAAAAATAATAATAAAATAATGACAATAAACAATATTTTTTGTATATATAAAAAATAAAACAAAAATTAAATAATATATACAAAAAATATAATAATATATATAAATAATAGATTAAATTTATTAGAGAAACGACTCAATTAAAGACACTTTTCATTGAGTTAAATCGACCAAAAAATACATACATTTATAAATAAATATATATACTATTCGATAAAAATTTCTATATAACTAAAAGCACAATTATTATCTCCAATAAAAGTCTGTAAAATATAGAATGAATACTTCCTTTCAATCAGATGTCATACAAAAAATCTCTTATTATATCATACAGTATTATACGATTATGACTATCGATCTAACGTATACGATAAACCTAAATTTGTCTCATCAACTTCTGACATATGACTTAACTTCAAGTCAAGTATTGCTAAAAAGATTTGGATATATCTAAGGCAACAATTATACCCCGTAAAACCTTATCTGCAGATCATGTGTCCGGAAGTTTATTACAATATTCATTCATACATATTTACATCCGTTTGTAGATGCCCTGCGGCCAAAGGCTTTTGATAGTGGTCATAGCCGCTGGGCGCGGTGCGTGTATATATTGCAGAATCAAGCAAAATAATGTTTATACTCGTTCCACGTTGTCTTAAGGTGGTTCTAAGCGCGTTGCTTTGCTTTGGCGCTGCTGGCAAATAGAAGTGGCAGTGCCCCGGCGTTGGGAAGGACCTCAACCTAAACCTGGTATATGCTCGCTGCTGGACTTCAGCCGGCAGGCGGTAGCCGGGGGCCAGGGGCCAGGGGCCGGCAGCCGGGGTCATAGTTCATTTCATTCTTCTTTGCTTTTCCGCTTACTACTAAATTCAAACACTTTGGCCGTGAGCAACGGAGGGCGGCTGAGAGAGAGAGAGAGAGAGAGAGAGAGAGCGAGGTCTGTAGCAGAAGACAATGGTTCACAAATTGTAGAAAAGTCGCATGTAATAAAAGTGCTGGCTGCAACCGAATTGTATCTGCAAGATACACAGTGGCACTGGCTGAAGCTGAAGCTGAGACTGAGACTGAGGCTGGGACTGAGGCAGAGACAGAGGTAAGAGCCGTTGGCTGCTACCAGCATTTATATTGTATTTACCTACTTGTTTTTTATTATCTACAAATGCTCTGTGCTCTCCACTCTATACGCTCAGCGAAGCTGAAAAAACAAGTCGAGCGTCGCCTGCACTGTGCTCCGGGTATAAATATTTATCTTTTTTTCTCTCTATCGTCTTGATTCCTGTTTTATATACTCTTTCTAGTTCTTTTTCCAGTTTTTTTTATATATTTTTGCAACGGGCGCTTTTGTTTTAAGGCAATCGGAATCCGGCACGAGAAAATATTGTCTATTGATTGATTGTTTGTTCTATTTGCTGCCTGAGCACTGCAAACAGAACGCAACAGAACACACGGCCCATATTATTAGATACAATTTACGAGCATTGTGCACTAAAGTGGAATGGCAGCCGCTGCAGGATTATTGTTTATTTTATGACACGTGGCAGCAGCAGCAGCAGGAGCACCAACTGGAACCCCAATGAGCAGAGAGATAGAAGCATTCATATGCCAAAGGCGCTGACACGCGCAAGGACCCTAAGCCTTTGCTAATAATGCCAATAATCACAGAGAGTGGACTACACGCCCACAAGACACACACAGACACGCACACGCATGTGTGTGTAAGTTGTATTAATAATATTTTGTTAACTTGAGAGCCTGACATGGGCATGAAAGTCCAAACTCCATCCAATCATCGTCATTGCAGCTTACTTAATAAAAAATGAAGGGAAACTCAGCTCTATGCAAATAAAGAGTAAAAAGAGAGAGAAACAGAGACGGAGCTGTTGCTCTGCTCTGACAAAGGCCAAAACTTGCCTCCGCATGTTCTCGGCTGGGCGACAGGACGACAGTTGGCATGTGGCAAGTCGTAGAAGTAGTTGTGGCATGTGGATGCCGAGGATCGAGACGCCCTCTCGGCTCTCTGTGTGCAAATGTCAGTTAGTTTAGTTACTTAATTGAATAGTTTGTTTTTGACATAATCTTTATGGGTCTTTTGTTTTTAATCCCAATACACACTGGCACGCACAGAACGCAAACAGAACAAAGACGTTACATGAACCTCGACACATCGTTAGCCATAAAGGCACTTGATTACCATCAGCCGTCAGCGTGGGTGGTGCGAAAAGTATTCGCATGCAAAGTGGATGAAGTCAGTCAACAATTTCTAAGCAGATTAACTTTATTTTGGGGCTGCCATTCCGAGGTCCTAAGCCAATTGTCCGCCACAAATCAAAAAGTTAAACAGGATTATTAAGAGTAGAGAATTTTTATAGTGTTCGAGGAGTCGAGCTGAGGTTTTATTTAAGTTTAGCTATATAATAATTTTATTTATTTTATTTTAATTTTTATTTTATTTATTTTTTTTTCTTGATGTCTTTCTGCCTTTTATCTGTTCGACTTTCACTCTTCTGCAGGCCTCGCAGGTAGCATCTTCTTCTATTCATATATCATTGAATTACTCAATTTATTCTATTCACATTTCACTTCAGAGGCCCTGAACATCTCTATGTATTATCATCGAGTCCATTGTCCAGATATTCTGCTTCAATTATTTCATTTCAATGCTGTTTGACTTTACACTTTGCTTTGTATTCGGCTCACCTGTTCGCCAGGTAAGCAGCGACCTGTGATCACAACATTTACGCTGTCTTTAACTGACTTGTTACGCCTTTACGTAATGTTTTCCCTTTTCCGGCTAATCCCAAGCGATAATATCATAATAGCCCACTTATGTCCATTCAGAAAAGAAGCAAAACGAAAGAGACGAGAACTGGTAAAGCAACCCACTCTTGCTTACCTTCTGGCAGGAGGTGCCACACCCTGGCCCAAGTGCTGTCCGGCCATCAACATGACCAGCACAAAAATCTTGGCCACACGGCCGAATGCGCCCATTGAAATACGTTTTGGGACGGCCACAGAAGATGCCCCATTGTTAGGCGGCCCTGTTAGGCAAACGGGGCAATGCCACAGAACAAAAGACCCAATCGAGAACGCCTTAACAGAGTGACCTGCTGCAAGTGTGTGAGTGTTAGGCTGGCTATGAATGCTGGCCTGCGTATAAGCACTCATCGTACGTCCAGCAAATTACAGCTCCAATTCGAGCTCCATCATCATCATCATCGTCGACGTCGTCGTCCACGTCTTTGCGGTGCCTGGCCCCAGTGTATTTGGCACTTTAGGCGTCATCGGTGGCAGCTCATTGAGTGGCTTGTAATGCGTTGATGGCGGCCAGCTCCTATTATTGTTTTATTGTACGGCTGCAGCACTTGCTTCCGAGCAGCTCACAGCTCAACCGGCCCATGTTAGTTAATTAATTTCTGGCCAATGCCACAAAGGACAACTAGCCCAGCGTCAAGTGGCGCATTCAAGTGCTTACATGTGCTTAGCTGCGGCATCCCATTCACACACACACACACACACACACACACACACAGACCCCCGCTTTTTGTTTCGTAAATTTAGTTACAAATTAGCCATGGCCAAGGATCCTGAAGCCTAGACCCTAGACCCGAGAACCGTCTGCAGTCCGTGAACCGCACAATTTCACGCTCGAACGCTTCAGAGCAGCTTGAATGCGTCTTCCAATCCTTGACCAATCCTTGCCAATCAATGCCTGCCAGCCAACTTAGTGGACTTAAAAAATATGCAATCGATGCCCCGTTCACATATTTAATCAACTTCATTGCAATGTCCTACAAATTAGTGGGACTTCCCTTCGGCCCGGCTACAGCTGGACTCAGTTCAGTTCATATGGCCCGCTTATTGAGTTGCTTTGGCCGCCGGCCATGGCTTTTTAGATGATTCAGCTACCTTTTTTATTTGCCTCATCGTTTCTTTTTTTTTCAGCTCCTGGTGGCTCGGAACAAAGCGAGCTGGGGCGCAACAAAAGCGCATAAAGTCCAATAAAAAGAGCGATGGCAGCAACTATCTTTCTATAGCTTTTGTCGGCTATCTGTGGGCCTCTTAGTTGTTGTTGTTGTTTCTGGTTTCTTTTGCACTACTAATCCGGGCCATGGCACTGGCTCCTACCCAAGCACTGGCCATGCAAGGAGCATATGGGGCGTGGATGGGGGCGGCGCTTGTTTGCTTTTGGCTTGTTACATTTTGATTAAAAAACGCCCCCGCGCGTAAGTCGCACAAATACACGGCTAACCTACGTACAGAGAGTCAGCTGAAAGAGAGGCAAAGAGAGAAAGAGAGAGAGAGCGAGAGAGTAGTAGTAGACCCATATTAGTACGCCAGTGCATATATACATACTGATACTGGCGCATATGTATATAGACGTAGCGCCCACCAGGCCAGAGTCAAATGCTGGGGCCAAAAATGTCGCACAAAAAGTTCAAAGAAAATGTGCCATAGAAAAGGAAAACAAAGTCGTAAGCAAACTGTGCACTGGGCGTTACTTAAATGCCCTTCACCAGGCATAAATCAAACTACAGATAGAAATAGACGTAGATCTGAATATAAAGCAGTTATTGGCAATTGTCTGAGTAGATAGATCATATACAAATTTAAGGTAATATATTGAAGCTTAGAGCAGTAGTGCGGCAGGCAATCAGAATAGCCAAATACAGATCGGTTTAAGGCCCTAGCATCTGAAGACGTTCCGAGTTGTATACTTTAGTTGCCATTGCTGAAGCTGGATGGTGTTTAAAGCTTATGCATATTTTGAGGCTAATGCAGTGTATACTCAGAATCAATATTAAAATAATAATTTTATTTAATTTTGTCTTTTTATGCATACATATGTATCTGAATTGATCAAAGATTACTTTTAGTTTAAATAAATTCATCTATGTTCCTTAGAAATTTGAATGAAACTCTTTAGCTAAGGATCTGCCTAAAATAATCAAATAAAACTCTCATAAATTATATTGGATTATATGAATTTGAAAAATCAAGTTAATAATATTTATAATATCGATAATTTGCAGCGTTGAAAAATATTTTTAAAATAATTTAACCAAATAGTTTAGACTTTTATGTATCTTAACTAATGTTAACAATTAACTCAAAAATAACTAAACTGATCAAATCTACTAAAAATATATATATTCTTTCTTAGTATCTCATAGATACTATATAATAATATATAGGCTATATATATAAATAATATATCCAGGCCAATGTATGTAAATAGTTTAAGAGAGGAACAAAGGTTTTCTTATAAAGCTAACTCTAGATAATAATCTAAAGAGGCCTGAGGCCTTTCTCTGGAGCGCTTTAAATATTTTCAATATTTTTGATTTGTATATTGTGAATTTATTTTCTAAAGATTAAATTTCTAAATACATAAATTAATTATTCTAAATTCTATAATTATAATTTTAATTACTTATTAGTGAGTCTCGTTGTGTCAACTATATAATAAATAAATAAATAAAATAAATAATAAATAAATATATATATAATGTTTTTATGCCCAAATTTATGGTAAGAAGTCTGTCCATCAAAAAACGCTGTAAATTATTATAATAATTATTATATATAATTAATTAAATATATTGAAAATATTTAAGACATTATTAAAGTCTCTCTAGAGAAAGCTCTCAGCAGCTCTGAGCTCTACCAACTCTATGTTTCAGATGCTAGAGTCTCCACATAAACCGTATTCGTGCTTCTCTAACACACATGTTGGGAGCATGCCTTGATATGCAGTGTATGCTCGACTCTTTGTGATAATACCACTTGGCCCAGTTTTCGTATTAAAACTCAATCAGAAAACTAGTCGTACAGCCGCATACGAAAACGAATCATTCATCAGGTTTTTCATTACAGTTTGCTTTCTGCTTGGGAATTCGGCTCGTTTTTTCTCCGTGCTCGGCGCTCCGTTTGCTCGTTTTGATTTTTGGTCGCACTAAAAAAACATTTTCATTGCTTATTTGTGCAGTGGCTTTTGAGCCCGGCCAGAGGCCCGATGTCCTCCGGCTGGGTTCCAATGCTCCAATAACTGTGATTGTGTTAATTTAAATGTCAGTCAAGTAATATTTTTGCACACAACGAGCGGGCGGCCGGGCGGACGGGTGGACGAACGGTCGGTCAGGAGGTCCTGGAGCAAGCCGAGTCCAGGGATTGTGAATATGGCCCTGAAACTGAAATTGTACAACTAGATCTCCACATAGCCATGCCCCAGCCCGCTTTGCGGTACGTGCCTTTTGTGCATTGTGCGGCATTGACGCGTGTTCTGGGTGTGTTTGAGTGTGTTTGTGTGTGGGGTGTGACTGGCGGGCGTCGGCTAAAAGCGGATAATCTACGAAAATTTTAAAATTCCTAACAGGTTCAAAGGAAGTGAAAATGTGTTACTTGTTTATGAAGCGGCCAACAGACGCCACGGGCAGTGGCAGAGGCAGAGGCAGAGCCAGAGCCAGAGCCAGCGACAGAGGCTGAGGGCAAACGCATGTGCAAACGCATGAAATTTCATTGCTTGATTGTCCCACAAACATAGAGAAACGCATAGCTGTATCTAAATCTCTAGCTGTGTGTATGTGTGTTGGTGTGTAACTGTGGCTACATAATTTTGCGCTTGAATTCAGCTGTAAGCCGTGCGACGTTTAGAGACCCCAGTTCCCGAGGCCCAAAAGAGGCCCGAGACCCCCAAAGACCTGAGCCTGCCTGCCAGCCTGCCAGCCTGCCAGCCTGCCTGCATTCGTTAGTGAAAGCAAATACGCAACTGTTCAGGTCTGGGCACTCCGATGCAGAGATCTCGTTTAGGTGCCTACATTTAAGACGCACACACAGCATTGCAACTGGGTATATGGAAAAAGTCATTCAGGATCCCATAGAAGTATCCCAAATTAGTGAAGTATATAGAAAACAGATTGAATGATCGATTGATTGGCTGACTGACTGATAGTGATATTATGCATTTATAGATAAGTATTTGTATAATATCTAATATCTCCTGATATACCAATTAAAGATAACTCAGCACCTCTCCAACTCAGACTTTGCTACATATAAAGAATATCTCTCTCCAATCTACTGTTCCACTGCTTCTCTTATTGATATATATTCTTATTATCTCACTCTCAATTACAGTGTATTGGGCCTTCGGTCTGGTAGATAAAAGTTTCCTTTCAAGTTTGCCCCCACTTTGCATTGTTGAGGGCAATTGTAGGACAACAGAGGACTGCCGGGCTAGCAGCTAGCAGCTCAGGGAAGCGTTATCCAATTGGGAACGGTATCCAAATGGGCGCCCCCTCGGGCGTGGCGTATGCGTGATTTTTAACGCTCGCCATGCTAATTCAATTGTGTTTGCCTTGTCTACACGCCATGTAATGAGTAGCACAAACAACAACAGCGCAGCGTAGATGATGACTAAAAACGAGCTCGAAAACGACGACGATGACGCTGACAATGGGAAAGCTTGCCCCAGCCCATTGCGCCATGCCACGCCACGTGGCACACACCAGCCACGTGCGTGGCAGCTCGTCAGTGCGGAGCGTAGAGCGTGGGGCGCGCACTCATCATTTTTACACACAAATGCATATTTATTTTTAATTAAAAACTTATTAAAAACTAGTTAAGCATCAACTGCAGCATTTTTAATTACTTTCGACAAAGGCCCTCTTGCATTTTCATCAATGCAAAAGACGTTTGCATAAAGCTCTTCAAATGGGCTCTGCACCCATCGCGACTGCAGTTAACGCGAAACAGTGGAGCCAGTTCACTGATTTCATAAATATTGTTTCTTATTTTTGAGTGTTGCTTATATTTAGCATTAAGCTTTTTAGTAAAAGGGAAAATCTTTAATTTGTTTACTTGAGCAGCCATAATTGAGTGCTGGATATTTATGTGAAAGCAGCAAATGGTATACTTAGTTCAACGAGCAGAGTTTAGCTTAAAGATAATAGCATAATTATTGCTGTAGAAATTACTATATCAATACCAGTGATACTCCAAATCAAAATAAAGCATATGACCAACGTATTGACAGCTGCATTTATTTGTTGTTAAATAAAAGATAAAAAATAAAATTAAATAAAAGATAAAATTTGGTAATGTAACAAAAAAGTTTATAAAGAAAGTAATTATACAACAGTTCAAATACTTTTCAAAGATTTGTAACGGATTCAGATAGTTTACAATTTGGTATTAATATTTTTATATATTTTTAATAAAAAACTAATATTATTAAAATTAGTAATATTGAAATAAAGTATAAAAATATTATAAAATATATATAAATTGTTTTTAAAAACTTTCTCAATGCATTAAATACTTTTAAAATTGTAGACAAGCATTATTTTCTTATTATCCAAATTTAGTTAATTTTATTATTTTATTTAATTATCCAATTTTAGTTTAATTTTATTGCTCATTTTTTAACACATTCCAGACTATTCCGAATAAGTTTATATCTGTGATAAGCTTCTCTTTTTACTTCTTTTATTTATTTATTGTTTAATTTTATTTGGTCAATTCACAAATCTGCTCAGAGCTCAGTAGTGTTGAAAATATCTCTAACAAGGCATATACAATGAATACCCTGACAGGAATTGTCAGACTGGAAAGGCTTCTCTTTAAAATGTATCTCAAATGAATTCCTCTCCACTCCTACTCAATGACGAGGCCTGAACCCCCTAAGAGCACATCTCATAAAATATTTTATATTAATAAATAATTTAAATAAAGTCTTCCTGTGAGTGTGAGCCCCAAAGTTTCCCCTCGTAAATAACTTGATTGAATCGTGATAATCCACTCGGTAAATAAACACATTTTCACTTATGGGGACATTCTTACGAATTATTTATGGTTATTTTTTAGGTTTTTCCCTTTGTCTCTGCTTGATGGAATTTCCATGCACATGTTGATGGGTCGGACCCCACTGTTGGCCGGAAGCGAAAGGCTGAGTCTATTGACTCATCGCTGATAGTTTAGCTGCTGGGCGCTGCATAGATTTCAATGGCCGCGTTTGTCCTGGTCTGGCCTCGTCTGGCCCGGCCTGGAGGGGGGCTGCGTCATCAGGACAGCAGGGACAGCCCCTTCCAGATTACTTGGCTCGTATATCCCTCAGCGTAGCTTCTGAAAATTTGCATTGCTGATATTGGAAGGTTTTTTTCTGTGTGTTGTGCGCTCACTTTATTCTTTATTTTCATCTCGTTTTCTATTTTTCTTGTTTTTTATTTTTTGCCTATGATTTATGGTGGAGCGTTGTGTGGGCGTGGTCGAGCCGGCTGGCGACGCGTCCGTGCACGTCTGTGCATGTTTTGCGGTTGCGTTTGCGTTTGCAGCTGAAGCCAACAACAGTGGCTGGGGCCGAGCTGAACCCAGCTGAACTGACGAGCGAGTCCGCTTGGCCCGCCGCTCGTCGCAATTGGAATTCAAAGTCATTTTTGGTTTGGCAATTTTGTAAGCGAAATTGCCGCTGTCTCGCACTCGTTATCGTTTTTTGCGCAGTTATTAGAAGAAACGCTGCCCGCTCTCTCCGGCCTCTCTCCTCCCCTGCTTTTTGCGACCGGCACCGGGAATGGGTCACAGTTGGCCAGGCGTGGGCCACCGCTTCGCATGATGAGGGTATTTCTTTTGCTTTCTTTTTCCAGTTGAGTTTTCGTTGATTTCTTTTTTTGCTGCTCGTACAGCTGGGTTGACATCTTGCGCTGGGAATTCCGGTTTCCGCTGCAGTTTTCTTTGTAAGCTTTAAGGGTTCTTTTTCCTTGGCTTTGATGCCATGGCAAATGTATTTAATTTGGCTCGCTTTGTTGCCATATTGCGCTGGCCTAGCTGCACGTCGCCTTGCGTTAAGGCCACAATTATTTATAACAAAACTTTCCAGCTGAAGTTTCCGTAGGCTTCAAACAAAGTGCTAAGACCCCCTTGACGTGGGTTCAATGAGCTGTCCGCAATGCAAATCAAACAATATTTTTAATCAAATTTTGATGTTTTAATATTTCTAATGCCAACTGTAATTCAGGACTCACAAATCAAAAAACAGGTCAAAACAGAGCCCTGCGTTGAGCTTTGCTTTTTGCGGAATATAACTTTTGGCATGACTAAAGATTTCCGTAGACTGGAATCCCATTTGATAAGTATGGGAGAACGACTCAAAATATTTATAAGAAAGCAAATGCAGCTGCCTCGAAGGTATTTAAGATTGTGTATAAAGTTTAGTTTAATTTTTCATTATATTTCTAATGGTTATGCTTTGTATTTCGTTCAATGTTCCGTAGAAAACCTAAAAATACAGAAACTTAAATATATCTTTATATCTTTCACTATATGCCATTCGATGTCAGTTTTACTGGCCATATTTTATTTAATTTTTCAGGCTCTATTGCCAGATGTTTGCTTTTTAGATGCACAAATGTTGCTGCTTTGACCACAGACCGCATTTGCGTACTGAAAGCTGACCCTCGCCTCGATAAACTCTCGTCTCTTAATAAGCCCCATAAAGCATCTTGACATCTTCAGCAAGCGATTGTCGTGGAGTGTTAGCGAATACCGAATGTTGAACGCCTAATACCATTTGTCAGCTACAATATTTATGTATGGAGCAATTGAAATATCCATAAATCAAGCACTTAAGCCTGACGCCTGGCCGCAGCGCACACACAAATGTGTCACAAATGATGCCACTTAGTCATTTGTGCAACTATTTTCGGCCATCGAAATAGACAAGCCTGAGAGGTGTTTTATGGCTCAATTGATGGCCCAAATATTTGCCCATAGCATTGCTAGCTGTAATAGTAAAAAAACCATATTTTATATATAAATATTAAATATATATTCTCGTATTTCTGTTTTGACTCTTCACATTTACACAGGTTTATACACTGTACTGAGCATGTCAGCTTAGTCATAAATATATTTTGTATATATTTATTAGTATATATTTGATATGTATTCTTATCTGTTCATCTCTGTTTATCTCATCGAATTTTATTTATAAAACTTATTTTTATAGTAAGCAGAACTTATCTATAGCAAATATATACTATATCATATATATATATATATATAAATATATATAAAGTATTTTTAATATATCAATATCTACATCTATTATATAACATGCCTGCTATGTGTATTTTTTGTAATTTATCAATAACTCTCGACTGTTCTCATTAGCATGTCTTCAACATCAAATCATTCATTCATCATATGAAGTTTATCAACGACTCAGTGCCTACAAAGCAACATTTAACTTTGTATACCTGAGCTATCAACATTGGCGACTAATTTACCTTTTAAGATCTTGATTAAAAGGTATTTGTTTTGTTCAGCTATAATTTCTGTCAGCTCTATGTGAATGTTAGCTTACAAATCAAAAGATGCTGAAACTTTATAACTAATTTAAATAGCTAAGACGCAGCTCGAACATTTTTAATTATTAATTTTTTCTATATTTTCATTAAAAACTTAACTTATATAATAATGGCAAGCTGCATTTGATATTTTAAAGAACTTAAACGGCTACTAAAATATAGTTATCTAAAATAGCATTACTCTTGCTGGGTCACCTTCTACTATTTTTAGAAACAATTCAACAATCGAATTGTCTTCACATAGGCTGCATTTACAGATGCCATATGAAAAGGGTATTTAATCTTCGGTATGCCCTTTATAGCCTTCATTTATTGTTTCTTTCATATTATTATTATTTTTTATGTTAACATAAACTTTGGCCGTCAGTTTGGTAAAAAAAATTAAATATTTTTGCCATTTGAGTTGTTTGCGTGCCTTGCTGATTTCACAGTTGAAGTGCTGCTCTAAAGCTGGCTGGCATTAAATAGCAAAGTTTTCGCACACACACACATAAACAAAAGGAGCTGCCAAAATAACGCATATTTTGTTTTTGGCCTGGCCGGGCAAAAGGGCCAGGGCCAGCTTGCCTGCCTGCCTGCCGACGACTTGGCTCATTCGCCATTCGAATTTCAAGTTTTTGGTCCACTTTTTCACAACGTTTGTTGCGATGTTATTTTTTATATGTGTGCCGCAGTCGAGGCGGGGTGCCTGGCAAAAAGCGAAAGCGCAGACATAACTCCTGCCATGTGTGCCTGTCCCGGTGTCCGCCCGTGTGTGTGTGAGTGTCCGACTGCGTCTGTGTTTGTGTCGGCGTAATAAAAAGGTTTGTGCTACATTTACATTATGGCGCGCAGCGACAACAACACTCGGCAAACGGCATAATCAACAAAAAAGAGTTGCAACAGCTTAAGCCGAATCCCCTACACACTGGCTAAGAAATTGCAGAGGAACAAGAGCTAGAGAGACGTTGAAATACCCTGGTGAGCATATAAGTTGTAGATGTTCAGGAGATGTTAGGGCAAACATCCTCTGGGATAACGTTTAGCCTGTGTATTATATGAACTTTATTTATTTCATATTTAATGAAATAAAATATGAAAATATATTTAATAAATGATCAATAAATACCTCTAGCAACTGTCTCAATTGGTTTAAGAAAGGCAGCTTCAATAAATCATTAGAATTACAGGATTTGCTCAATCTATACAAGTTGTTAGACTACACTTTTCAGCGTTGAGATTGTCCAGTCGAATACTTAGTTAAACTTATCTCTTGGTCTTATCTCACTTGGTCTCAGATAGGCCTTATTAAAGGCGACTGTAAACAGCAAGTCAAGTGTGTTCACTCTGCGGCAGTTAGCAAGCAGCTCGTCGCCTTTCAAGTGAACTTATCTCAGATGCCGCTGGCGCATTTCTTTGAAGCGTTGCAAACATAATGGCCGGCTGGCAATACCCTGAATGCAGTTAACGTGCTGGCACACTAATACTCCAACACCTTGCATGCCCTTTTTGGCGGGCATTACAAAACTTTGGCCATGTTTTTGTGTGTGCGCCTGGTTAAGAATGTGTGTGTGTGTGTGTGTGTGTGTCAGGCTCAGGTCCCAGACATACATAATTGAATGCTTGAAAAAGGCAGGCAGGCTGGCAGGCTGGCAGGCAGGCCTGGCAGACCGACAATAACAACAACAACAAGCAGGAGAAGAAGAGCCACGACAATGCCGAAATGGTTGCCTTCTAACATCCTGGCCGTGCCATGTGCCTACTGACTGCTGACTGCTGACTGCTGCCCGGGCTTGCTCTAGCTATGGCTATAGCTATGGCTCTGGCGCTGAGCCTGAGCCTCTGCATGGGCTCACACTCAACCAACAACGGGACACGGGGCGTGTGCATTGCTTTAGGCCAACATGGAATGTTACAATTATGTTCTCTTCACACTTTTCAACAATTTATGTTGGTATGCGAATGTCTCCGTGTGCACAGCAATCCCCAGCTCCAGTTTAGACCGCCGCTTGACACTTGAGATTGGGGCCCAAAACAATAATAACAACGGCAGCATTTGTGTCCATTTTGCTGGCTGGGCTATTTACAATTATATATATTTCTCTCCCTCTCTCTCTCCCACACACTTTTACTCTCTGCTGTCCCGCTCTCTGGTTAGTTATTGTATTTATGTCGAGCGCTAAACTTGCAACTTTCGCAAGTGATTTATGTATCCAATTGTTTTTAGCTTTTTTGTGCCAGCGCCAACAATAATTCATCGCAAGGCAGCAGCATGTGGCATAAACAAGTGGCAACAGTTTGTCAGCAGGCAAGAGCCTTAAAGGATCTGCCAGCCAGTCAGCCAGCCTCAGCTCAGCTGCAGCTTTCTGCCAGCGCTTTAAGACGCGCGCCCAGCCGCCCCACGCAAATCGCAGCTAAAAATGTCTAAAGAAAAATTGACGTTGCAGCTAGGTTGTAGGTTGTAGGTTCTGCATGCTGCCACATGTGCCACATGTGTGCAGGCATTTGCCTGTCAGCCCATACGCCCGGGGGCCAGTAACTGTATCACGGCTGCAGCATCATTACGTAAAGTTGCTGCACCGTTTTGGCTTACGTTACGTATACGTATCGGCTGCCCTCGCTGGCAGAGGACACAAAAGCAATAGCTGGGGCAAACCGTGGCAAGTGGCAAGGGGGGAGTGGCACTTGCTGGTGCCGCCCTCGATGCCGCCTGAATGCTCTGAAACACACAATGGAGTTATTCCAACGGAAAAACACATGCACTTCCGTCGATGTTGACAACGCGGCGATGCCAAGCAGCGATGGCTGCGATGACTGTGAAGGCGACATTGCCGTAGGCAGCGATACGAGATGTGAGTGCGCTGCATAGACGCACGCTACACCTACTGCCTAAGCGCTGCAGCCGAGGCATGTGGCATGATAAATGTCCATTAGTTGTTGGCAACTCATCAAAGTTCAGCTTTAGTTGATTTTGGCATTGCAATTTTCGCTAATGATTTATCCACAACAATCTGTCTTGCCGTTTGACATTCAATGTGTGTGTGTGTGTGTGTGTCAACTTAGCAATCAATTTATCACCTAGTATAGATACCAAGAAGAAAACCTAGAATCAGAATAGATATTGTGTGACATTTCTCAAGGCAACTTTGCCTGATCTGCAGCCATATTTGTCATAGACAATTTCCTTAAATTTCATGTTTTATTTGTGAGTTATTCTTGCTCAAATATCTATTCTTTAAGTTCAGTTTATAAATGCATAAAATATTGGAGACTTTTCTGATAGATAGAGCGAAGTTTTCTTATAGACTTTGGCCTTAATTTACTTTTTGGCATAAAGAAAATATTGTCAAACAACTTCAAAGAATGTGAAATACAAGAGACAAAATATACACAAGATAAGATTTTTATACATATCAAATAAAATTCTTAAAATATCGTTATTGAATAAAATATAAAATATAAAATATAAAATATAAAATATAAAATATAAAATATAAAATATAAAATATAAAATATAAAATATAAAATATAAAATATAAAATATAAAATATAAAATATAAAATATAAAATATAAAATATAAAATATAAAATATAAAATATAAAATATAAAATATAAAATATAAAATATAAAATATAAAATATAAAATATAAAATATAAAATATAAAATATAAAATATAAAATATAAAATATAAAATATAAAATATAAAATATAAAATATAAAATATAAAATATAAAATATAAAATATAAAATATAAAATATAAAATATAAAATATAAAATATAAAATATAAAATATAAAATATAAAATATAAAATATAAAATATAAAATATAAAATATAAAATATAAAATATAAAATATAAAATATAAAATATAAAATATAAAATATAAAATATAAAATATAAAATATAAAATATAAAATATAAAATATAAAATATAAAATATAAAATATAAAATATAAAATATAAAATATAAAATATAAAATATAAAATATAAAATATAAAATATAAAATATAAAATATAAAATATAAAATATAAAATATAAAATATAAAATATAAAATATAAAATATAAAATATAAAATATAAAATATAAAATATAAAATATAAAATATAAAATATAAAATATAAAATATAAAATATAAAATATAAAATATAAAATATAAAATATAAAATATAAAATATAAAATATAAAATATAAAATATAAAATATAAAATATAAAATATAAAATATAAAATATAAAATATAAAATATAAAATATAAAATATAAAATATAAAATATAAAATATAAAATATAAAATATAAAATATAAAATATAAAATATAAAATATAAAATATAAAATATAAAATATAAAATATAAAATATAAAATATAAAATATAAAATATAAAATATAAAATATAAAATATAAAATATAAAATATAAAATATAAAATATAAAATATAAAATATAAAATATAAAATATAAAATATAAAATATAAAATATTCAAGATATAGATAGATAGACAGTCAAGATATAGATAGTTCAATAATTTGATTTTTACTTCAATTAAATATATAATATAAATAATATAATATAAATATATAATATATAATATAAAAATAAATATATAAAGCCAAGCACTTAGAGCGGCTTTGGCAGTCGCCTATAGCTGAAGCGCGTGTGATGCAGGGCTTCCTAACACACTTTCATCACTTTAGCCTCGGGGCCACATGGGTCTTTCCCAGGGTGTCGCGATGTTTCTTTTGCCCACTGCCCCCGCACGGCTCTAACAGTCCGCAACGTGGCAAGCTTCCAAACCTAACGAAAGGCAACTCGTAAAATGCAAATAATGCAACGATGCGGCGTCGCGACGCTGGCAACTGCCAGTGACTGCTGCGAGCTTTTTTCAACTGTTAGATTTTTCATATTTCTAGCCGCTGCTGCCGCTTCATGGGGACCAACAACTACCGAAAAATGTGCGCAGCTCCAAAATGTAACCGAGCATGCAAAACGAGGCGACGAAGATTCAGAACTGCAGCAGTGCCCCAGCCAGCGCCGAGCTCAGATTAATGGATGTTGATTTTACAAATTCAAATGGCAAAAATATGCAAGCAAGTGTAAGAGATGGGCGTCTGCGGAACTCCAACTGCAACTGGCGAGTGCAGCTCCAACTCCAACTCTAGCCAGGGCATTGTTGTCGCAAATGCGATAACTTAGCTACCAATATGCGTTGACTGCCAGAACAGAGAGCAGCAGCAGCAGCAGCAGTCCCCACCGAAAGAAGATATAACTCAATGCATATGTGTGGGCGGCAGGAGGAAGTTGGCAGACTGACTGGCTGGGTACCATATGCACGGCTGTATTTGTCAGCGAAGCACAAAAATGAGACAAAATGATGCCAGGCTGCTTCAGCTAACCAAAATCCTACTGCCGACTTCAAACTGCGCTGCCAACTGCTGCTGCTGCTGCTGCTGCTGCTCTGCTCTGTCCGGAACTGATCCGCTCTGTGCATTGTACTACACACGCCTCCACAGAGCTCCAGCTGTAACTTGAGCATAGAAATAAATGCGCATTTATGGCGAGCAATTCAAAAGTCTTTAAGATTTTCACATTCCATGCATTGCGTCTGCTGCAGACGGACGACAGAGCCGAGTCATATCTTTTCTTTTTTATACCCTGAGCCCATTGAAAATGGGAAATCAGGGTATAATGTTTTTGTGAAAATGTATGTAACAGGCAGAAGGAGACGTCGCAGACCATACAAAGTATATATATTCTTGATCAGCTCGATGAGCTGAGTTGAAATAGCCCTGTCCGTCTGTCCGTCCGTCCGTCCGTCCGTCCGTCCGTCCGTCCGTCCGTCCGTCCGTCCGTCCGTCCGTCCGTCCGTCTGTGTGAACGCAGCGATCTCGTAAACCACAGAAGCTAGAGAGCTGAAATTTGACATGTATACTCCTGAATACCATACGCTATACGAGTTTTTTTCAAAAATTCGATAACTCTTCCCGTTCTCTTTTTATCGATAAATTTCGATAACTTTTCGTTTCTTTTACGTACCGTAAGAGCTAGAGACCTGAAATTCACTATGTAGATTCCTGCTGTGAATGCAGACATTTTGCAATTTTTGGATTTTGGATGCCACGCCCCCTTCGCCCTAAATTTGCAAAAAACGCATTTCAAATACTAGAGACTTCTGCTTCGGCACATACACACATATGAATAACATAATCATGCTCTGAAAGTTTGAATAAAAAAGTCCTGCTAGAAAAAAAGTTATTAAACATTTAATTTCCACATCATAAGCCTCTTGCAGCCCAACCGCTGTCGCTACGTCAACTGCGCAGTTGGCAGAGCGTGTGCTTGAGCGTGCGTCTGTGTGTGTGTCTGTGTTGCTTGCAATATATGTATATGTAAACTAAGCATACAATATTTGAAGTATCGGCAATTCGCAGGGCTCAGGGTATCTCCTAGTCGAGCCGCCTCGACTAGAGCATTCTTACTTGTTATATATACCCTATAAAGCTGTGTTTAAGCTAAGGGGTGTTTATAAAGTTTTGACTATTTACGTATGATCTTATTTTTGGGAGTACTACAAAAATGTTTATCTTCTTTTTTATTTATCGTGCAATATAATATATTTATTTATAATAATTATAAATTAATATTTATTTATATAAAAATATACATATATATATATATATATATATATATATATATATATATATATATATATATATATATATATATATATAAATTTATAATTATTATAAATAAATATATTTTTAGTACTGTTGAGGGGTGTTTATGGACAGTCATAAACCTTTCACTATGAGACTTTTATGATCTTATTTGTGGGAGTACTAAAAAAATGTTTATTTTATTTTTTATTTATCGTGGAAAATAATATATTTATTTATAATAATTATAAATTTATATATATACATATTTTCTTTTAATTTCTGTTCATATTCCAAATATATATTTCCATTCTGTTCTCTTTTGTAATCTTCCTTCTATTATATACAATTATTTCTTTCAGTTCTCGAATCGAAGGTTTGATTTATGGGTCGAATTATTTTCACACTTTACACTTAGCCAAATCGTGGTTAGCAATGAGTCAAAACTTGTATCTATAGCCACTTCATAGTTTCGACTCTTTGTCTTGAGATAGGCACTTCCCTTCAGATTTGTGGAGCACGCTGTGCTTGCTCTAAAAGGGTAGCTGAAGGATAACCTTGGGTCCATCACTTGAGATTCCTGGCATTCATTCAAAGGACTTCTGCTGGTGCTGCGTGCAGTGCACATAAATCGAAATCCGCACCTTCTTTGGCATTGTCAGGACGAGGCATTGCGAGGAAGCCTTGGCCTGCCATTCTCCGGCTTGTCTTGGACTGGGTTTGGTGTGGTTTGCCGTGGCTTGGCTTGGTTAGATAGCGAGGCAAGTGGCATGACTATGACTATGAGCGACATTGTGCGATATGATAGCAGGACGCGCGTTTTATTGTCGTTGTAAATCGTTGTCGTACGTTTCGACATTAATAAAAGTTAGCAAATAACTTGAGAGCGACAGAGACAGCAAGATGAATTGATAATGCGTCAGATAGAGAGAAAAGTCGCAAGGAAAAGACATGGCTGAGGCTGCCTCAAGTTTCTAGAGGATTGCGGCATGAGATGCGTTGCGTTGCGTTGTCGGCGGTTTCGGTTTTCATTTTTATTGTGCTCGTCATCAAGTTGATTGTTGATGACTGCCTCCTGGCGCCTCTGCTCTGCTCGGCTGACTGACTGGCCGGCCATGGATATCGAAAGCACAATGAAATTGAGTAATTTGTTGGGTCAGGCGGTCAGCGTTGTGGTTTGCATAGCCAAACAGGCAAATCTCTCCTGCTGCTCTCGGCTGATTGATGTGGATGCGTGTAACCTGCCTCCAGTCCAGCTGGCTCCCTGCTGATACAAATGCATTCGAATTGCAGTCGAAGACGTGGCCAACTAGGACCACAAGGATCCCAGATAAGCCAGCACGCACAGACGCTCCGCTGTCAGCATCTAAGGGATTTAAATTACACACAGCCCGACAGACATAGGGCAGCCGAAAGACAAAGACAGAGAGACACCGAGAAAGAAAGGGACGCACTACAGCAGGTAGCTCCGGGAGCATACCAGCAAATAGATTAGGCAATGAATTGATGCGTAGCTGCCAGGCCAGACGCTGAGAGTTGTGCGATAACCGAAACCGCAAGGAGCAAAAGTAGTTTCAGCCCGCCTGCTTGCCTGCCTGCCTGGCTCCAGCCTGTCTCCTGCCTGCCGGCGAGCTGGAGCAGCAGCTGGAGTTGCATATTGAGCAGCACTTGATAAAAGGCTTAACCAGGATATAACGTTAGTGCTTCCCTTTGTGGCTGGGCTAGGTATTAAAAAACATGTTTTCCCAGCGAATCGCTTTGACAAACTATTGGATATGTATGCAAATGACTTTTTGCTACTCGCAATCTACAAGCAAAAACAAATGAAAACTTCGAGCACTTCCTACAGACCTAAAGAATAAGCGCTATTAGCGTGATGGCAACACTGGCTATATATTTCACACAAAAAACATACTAGCGAGAATGAAAAATAAATATATTTGTAAATACTTGTAATGCAGGACTACTCCTGGAATACCTATTATCTATTATCTATTATATATTATATATTATATATTATATATTATATATTATATATTATATATTATATATTATATATTATATATTATATATTATATATTATATATTATATATTATATATTATATATTATATATTATATATTATATATTATATATTATATATTATATATCATATATTATCTATCATCTATTATCTATAAAATTTTTAAATTTTTAATTGAATTCAATAAAACTACAAATAAATTGGAATGAATTCAATGAGTTCAGTGAGTTAAACAAATAGCACTGCATTATTAAATGTTGACTTTAAACGCCTTCATAATATTATTTATTCTGTATCAAAACAGCATTGGCCGCGCCTCATCCTTAATCTTCGCGCATCCCTCTGTGCACCTCCAGTTCAATTCATTAAAGGCTACACCTTTGGAGTCGCTCATCATCATCAGGCAGATTATGATTGGTTGTGACAACTTTTGTCGCTTTGTTGTTGGCAAATGGGTTATTGATTTTTAATTTACTGCACACCTCCACGAGATACTTACTTAACCTCAACTTTTCATTACTCACATCAGATGAGTTCACGCGCGTTTGTGTGTGTGTGTGTGTGTGTCTGTGTATCTATCCATCTATTCAGCTGACAGTCGCTCATTTTCGCATTAAAACTCAAAAACTTTCATCATTTTTCAATATGATGTTGCAACTTTGCTTGGCTCATGCAACTCGCAGTTGACACACACACACACACACACAGAGAGACACACTCACACGCACAGAGGCCAACTCATTAATAAAGCAGACGCACACGCACACAGTCGCCCACAAACAGTTATACACATATACAGCGCGAGCAACGGTAACGTGTAATTGCATTGCTTTAGCGCGCCGGTTTCTTCACATCACATGTCATATGAGGTAACGCTAACTGTAATGGTAACGGTTGCGTCAACGACTTTTGCTTACGCCCCAAAAACTATGCTACAAAATGCAGCGAAGACAACCACAAATCGCGCACCCGCTCATTAGGGATGGTCAAAAAGTCACAGCGTCTCTGCGATATGTCACGCCAGACCAAACATAAATATGCAAACAATGAAATTAATTATCGCTAATATTTAAATGTGTGTGTGTGTGTGAGTGATTAATGCTGATTAATCAGCAGTTATAAATTCATCAGCGCATGCTGACAGGAAATTGTGTTCACTTGAATAGTTATCTACATTTTTTATTCATTTGATCTACTTTTTACAAATAATGTGCGGTACATAAAGTATTTTTTAATTTTTAATAATGAATAACTTTAATTGTAATTGCTTAGAGCTTATTTAGTATAACAGTTACCTGGACTAAACTGTTATAAATTGTTATAACAACTAGCTTTCTTTTAAAAACTCATATAATTTTCTAAATCTATCTGTATACCTAGACATATATTTTATGCATTAGTAATAATTGAAATAACTGTAAACTTTAACAATAAGTTAAGGCCTTGCGATATTTCACGATGATTCACTGTTTTACATTTCACTTCATTGCACTGCACAGCAAAGCAGCGCAACGCAGCGCAGCGCAGCGCAGAGCACCGCATCGCAAAGCACACTACACTACACACTACACTCTCGAGCTCTTTACCAATTACATGCGCTTCATTGCTCTCGGTGCCATTAGTGTGATTACGTTTCATTGTCTGCCCCGGTCGCTGGCTTTGGCTTTGGGTCTGGCTGGGGTCTGTTCATGTAAGTTCGTCTATTGCAGGAGGAGGAGTAGTTTCAAGGAGGGCTGTGTTAGGGGTGGTGGGTGGGGTATGTGAGTGTGCGTGCCTTTCAATTGTGTGTCAAAATGTAGCCGTGACGAGACTTGACAGTCAGCCACACAGAAGAGATATGCAATGAGAGTGAGACAGAGCGAGAGCGATAGAAAGAGAGAGAGAGAGAGGCAGCCACGTACATAATTGTATCTTAGTTACTTACGATTGCACAAATTTGAATTCAATTATGTTTTACTTATATCTTTTGCCTGCTACGTTTTCCTCCGAGTTCTTGAGGGTCCAAAAGAAATTGCATACATTTCGTGTGGAATTGAATTATGCGCCAAGTGTCTTCTGAGAGACGCTCGGATTGGGCTTAGGCTGGCTGGTCGCTGGCTGGATACCCAGTTGCTGACTGTCGCTGCAGTTTATTGGCAGCCATTTAATTTGCAATTTTATAATTTAAAGGAAATCTTTCAGTTCGATAGCTCAAATGCGGCCCAGACCCGACCCAGACCAGCCCAAACCAACCAAACCAGGCCAGACCCAACCAGACCAGGCCATCCATGGCTGTCAGACATGGCTTAGATGGCGGGCATTTGGGGTTCAGCTTCCAATCTAAATTGCAAAATTGCAATGCAATTTATTTTTCGCAACCGTATTGAAATAAAAGCTCCGCCCACAAACTGCGGCTAGCATTTTATTTTCAATTTAATTTTGCGTTTTGTAATTAAAGCAAACGCCAGGCTTATTTATTTATTTATTAGAACGCACAACTGATTTTGCGTTGATTATTATTACACGATGCCACGCCCGGCCCCGCCCACCGTCAGTGTCCCGCCCTCACGAGTCGACGGCTGCTCAGTTGCCATGCATTAAATATTTACCATAATTGAAGTGACAAGCGCAAATGCCACTACATGGATAGACCATATACCATTGGCCGAGAACTCAGCCCTAGAACCAGGTCCAGACCCAGGCCCAGGCCCAGACCCAGTCCCAAACCAGGCGACGGGCTGCCTGCTAGTGACGGCAGCAGCAGCTGCTAATTGTGTGCAAGCTCATTAACATAACCGCAGGCCATGCCCGAGGCCTGCCTGCCCCACACCAAGCCACGCACACCGCTCCCGCTCCCGCCCCTCACCCGACCACAACGTGCACAGTCACCAGCAAACAGCTGGCGGGGTCAGGCGCTGCACTTAGCAAAAGGATGTCACGGCTTGGCATGCCGCACGCCAGATTCCCATATGCCACGACGATGCAACAGTTTATTATCAAATTGCCATTTAAAAGAAGAGTACCTGGAGAACGATTAACCGATTAGCAGACGGGCTGATCGGCAGTTGATGATGATTTTAGAAATGTTAAGTAAACAATACGTATTTTGTGACTTTATCTTGTACTCATCATGGTAATAAGCTACTTAACTTATGACAATTATAATCGTAGAGACTCTCTAGCATCCTCGATTGAACTATGAAGTAATTTTAAAAATTATTAGAAAAAATATGGATATATTAGTATAAAGAATAATACTCATATAAATATATAAAAATTAAAAATTAAAAAATGTAATATTATAAATAATTTAATATAATTAATTGTATTAACAAATTTAAATCGGGACTCTTATCTTTGGTTATTACTTGCAGGTTTCCTTATAAACTTTTAATTTTTTGTTATTACATTCCTAATGTTTGTAAAATTTTTAAAAATTAAATACAAAAATTAAAATGTAAAAAACTTAAAAAAAAAATATGTATATAATATTCATTGATTTACTGATATTTATTTTATTATAAAAATTTAATTTTCAACTCATATTATTAGAAAATAATAATATATTATATATATTTTTTTAAATATATATTTTTTATATTTGATTAATTTTATATATTAGAAATTTATTTATAAAATATTATTATTATTTTATATATATATTAACAACAACAAAATGTATTTATAGTATTTTTAGTGGTAAATCTAAGAGAAAAACTTACCCTCTGATCTCTGCCCCTCTCAAGTCTATTTTAGAGCACAAATCTTTGCACTTAAGCTCCACTGTCATATGACAAACTGTCTCTGTATATGTTAATGCTCCACGCGGCGTAAGCGCAGCGCCAAAACCGACGTAATGAATTATAGCCGCTAAATTGTAAAATATACGCCAAATTCCGATAAATCAAATCTCCCATACACACGCACACGCACTCACACACACACACGCACGCTCGCACACCGCACTCGAAATGAGTTTTGGTGAGAACATAAAAATATCCAGGCATATGCATTACGAATGGATGTGTTTGTGCTTATGCACAGCATAAATACCATACATACATGCATGCATACATATATATATAAATACATACATACATACATTAATATATAAATCATGTTGGCAAGTTTTTTTATGCGTTCGCCGGCCGGCCAAAAGACTTTCTATTAGCAGAGGCGGCTGCTGTTCCCCTACAACAAAATGACGGTATACATATTTTGTAGGCTCTTCTTGCCACAGATTTTTATTGCTGTTGCTGTTGCTGTTGCGTACTACTCACACACATTGGCTGGCGAGTGCATGAATATTTATGACGCAACATTTGGCATAAGTGGCACTCATTTTCAATAATCATCTTAAGCAGATTAAGTTAAATGTCAACCATTAGTCATAATGGGCAGCGCTTTTGTTGCCTACCCACTTGCCAGACTCCGCGCGCATACATATAATCGAGGATGTGGCAGAGATCCCCAACAACTTGCTCACATTTCGCATTCGCATTCGCAATCGCATTCGCATTTTATTGCCAAGCAGCAGCACAATGCTGTATAGCTTGAGAAAACGCATAAAAATCAGAGAGCTCTGAGCGCTCGGAGCTCCAAGCTCCAAGCTCCCAGCTCCCAGCTGAAAGCTTCATTCTGTTACCGCCTGCCCCATTTATTATATGAGTTCCAGTCCAGGCTACTGATATAAACGCGCGCCACTTGAGTTAAATATATTTATTTTTTCGTTGTTTTTTTTCCTTTGCGTGCCACGGATTAGCCGACAACAATTGCCGGGAATGTTACGTATTCATCTGGTCTGGGGCAATGCTTATAAAAAGTTGAAGTGCCTCAGCCCCGAAATGTTGGGGTCACAGCATTTTTTTGGCTCGGTGGGATTGTGGGGGACGAGAGGGTGCTCTGGTCAGGTGAAAAGTGACGGCTATTAATTTGAGCGCTGCGCCAAATGACATTAGGCATGTTAAGCATTCTGTTGAATCACTTGAGCTCTAACGAGCAGCCATTTGAGTAGCTTAGTTGACCGAGCCAAGTAGCTGCCTCTCGAAAGCCGTATCAGGTGCTCAAACATATTTATTCCCCCAGCTCGCTGGAAATGTCATGGAAATTTAACAAGTTACTTTGCGGAATTTCCGACAGCCATGCTTAGCATAACTTGACATTGCAATGCGCTGATTAGTTGGAAAACTGAAAGTTTGCTCCAAGTGGACTCGAGTAAAAAAATATGTCCACGAAGATGAAAGACTTTGTTGAGCCAGCAAATGCGCTCAAGTAAGCATCCAGCTGGCTCTTAAACCCATTCAAGTTGCCAAGGAAGGTATCGAAAATTTATTTATAATAATTTTAATACAAATAAATGAAATATTATTTTATTGATTTACAATAATTATAAAAAATTATTAATATTTTTTTAATAAATTTTAAAGTAATTTTACTTTATTTCTATACCTTAAAGATTTTTCCAATTTGAAGGAATATAACTTTTTTAGATAAACCTTTTTGGATATTTCTTATCAATATCTCGTTTCAAATACGAGTTAGATCGTCTTTCCAAACGGATATTGAACAATCGTAATCGCTATATGAGCAATCCTCAACTGATCTCTCAAAAATTAAATACTAAAATCGAACTATAAATCAAATCGTGCTTGCCTTAAACCAAAGTCGACAACTTGTCACCTCAAGCGCAGCACAAACATATCATTGGGGCCAGTGTATATTGCTCCATACACAAACACCCACATGGTATGTTAGTGTATGTGTGTGGGTGAGTATTGGGGCCAGTGCATCCACTTGAATCACTTTACCCTAAAAACCTACCGCAGACTGACAAATAATGCTAATGAGCGTACAAAAACTGCCATTTGCTAACCAATGAACTTCCGTCAATTGCAGCGAGGCAATGGCTGGCTAAAATGGCGCGGCGTTTTGCCAAGTGCACGAACCAGAAACACCAACAGCAACGAAAATTTCGAACTGCTATAATAATAGTTAGTAGGGCAACCGCATGGCGCAGACTGTCAGCTACGCGGGACGCCGGGTCGTCACCAAAAAATAAAAATAAAAAATTTTAGATTTAGATCAAATGACATTTGTTGAAAAGTTGAAATAAATTATGCTTAATATATTAAATATATATACATAATACATTTATAAATATATATTTATTTTGCAAGATGCCTGAACTAACTCTTGGCATTCATTAGCTTAATTAAGCTGCTAACAAATTAAGAAAGAAACATATGAAATATATGCCAACTCTAACTGAAGAAGAGGAACTTCTCTTACAGCATATCTTTAATGATATCAAGAGCTTTCATGAGGTTTTTTAGCTAGCCAAGCACTACTCCAGTGCTGACTGAAAAAGGTTTGATTATTTCAAGTAGTTTTTGCCATTGTTTGCTGGATGCAACCCATGTTTTTGCTGTCTTCAGCCAGTGTCATTGGGTGCTCGGACGAATCCCTGCAAGTAGCTGGCGTTGATTGGACTCTCTGTGCCTGCCGCCGGGCATTTATGTCAGTTTGTCACGATAGGCGATGGAAGCATAGAGATTACCTTGGTTAAACTTAACAATGGCACGACCAGCCCAGCGCAGACAGCCAGAGTGAAAGCGAGCGAGAGAGAGAGACAGAGGGAGGCCACACAGGCATCATCAAAATGCAACGGCGTTCCGGCGCTCCGTGCGGCTCAGTTCTTGGCCCGGAGGCTTTGGCCAAAATACGTGGGAAGGGGAAGGGAAGAGGGGGCCCGTAGCAGTGGCGGCTAGGGCCACAGTTTTTGGGGAAACTATCAAAACGTTTTCTGGCTTGGCATCGCGTGCAGAGCTGTTGAATCGCATTAAAATCAGTTGGTGCATCTTCACTGACTGCAGTTTTCGGGCCCGCCGCCTACCCTCGATGCATTTGGCTCCTGTGCTCGGTCGATTGCCTGCTGTCAGCAGCATTTTATGTTAATTTTCATTAGCGCCATCGACGCGCTGCCAATTTGTATGGAAAGTGAATTTGAAACTGGTCCGCAAAACTGTGCCAATTGGCCGTATCCAATGCGAGCGAGGCGCCGCATCAATTCTCTCAAATCGAGTCAGCTTGAGCTTCGGCCGGGGCAGGGGCAGATAATGCTGCACAACAAAGTATTTTTCAATTAGCCGTGCTAGCTCGAGCCTCGTAAAAACAATGAATGTAAACTGTGTGGGCGTCGCACTCTCTATCCCCAGCTCTATTTGTCTATCGTTCTGACCCGCTCGGCTCACTATTCGCCGTTGGTGTGTTGCGTGTATTTTGTCGAATTTGCCAGCAATTGGTAGGACTTAAGTGCTGCAGCAAACATAAATTGTTTAATGGCCGCCAGAGTAAGCGTTGGCGTTTGTTTTTTCTATTTTTTATTTTATATATTTTTTCTATTTTTTGCTTTCCGCGTTGTTGTTGTTGTTGTGGTGTTCCAAAGACTGTGAAACTGTGGCATGGCTGCAATTTTAATATTTGTTTTTATGACGCCAAATAAAATGAACAGCTGCAGTTTTATGGCACGGAGTGGTTGTTTCTTTCTTTTTTGTGGGCAGGGAAAGCTTTTTAATTGACTGCACACTGGGGGTGGGGGAAAAATTGAAAAATTCAATCGAATGGAACAAATTTCAGGCGCTTCTTAAGTGAGAAGCGCAAGTAACAAGTATTTAAGCAAATGCTAAGCCTAAGTCTTTTAGACTCTGCCTCCCCTTAGTAGTCAATGCCAAGCCTTACTTGAGACTGAGCTAGTTATTATATAGATTTCTTATAAAGTAAAACATATTATATGTAATTGACATGACATAATAGTTGTTCTGAATATGAATATGGAAAAATGTGAGGGCTCTTAAGGGATCCCCAAGGAAATCTAACCCTTTTCCATTATAGTAATGTACAATTTTTTAATATTGACTGATTATAACTGGAGGATATGGTATACCACTTTAGAAGAGGTTTGATTTGGAGTAACAATTTGTATTCACCAATTTTCTGAACTTAGCATGGCTCTAGCTCGGGTTTTCTTTACCCGATTTCGGACTCAAACTATAACTTGACTTTGTGGCCACGAACATAATGTAGTCTTTATTTATTATAGCAAAAATAGCTTTGGTTGACTATAACTGGAGGACTTTCAACTGATATTTTTATGGTATAGCTATATAGATATATATGGAAGAGTGTTTATTCGGTATATTGACTTTTCAAAAGATTCACTTTATTTAAAAAAAAATACTTCTTGAATTTTGCATGACTATGGCTCGGGTATTCTTGTACCGATTTCAGTCCCATAAACATTTCTTTTTCTTTCTGTAATGTAACCCAACCCATTATCATTATAGAATAAATCGAGTCGAGCGACTAATCTGGAACTGCAGTATTTTTTTTGGCCACTTCGCTATTGTAATATCAATTATGTACATATATCTCTCTAAGAACAGGCCGTCTTCCGCTCGCTCAGCAGTCGCTTATACATTCTTCTTCATGCTGCTATCTGCACCTTAATTTATTGTAAGCCCGTCGCAGGCCTCTTAATGATCATTGCTTGGAGCATTTATAAACAATTTACATTATGTCAAGTGCCAATTCTCGCAATTTTATCAACCAATATAAATTCTTTTGTTCGATATTACATTCTGTGACATTTTGTGTTCAGTCTTGCTGTTGTTACTGCCATTGATGTTGTCGCTTGTTGTTGGCAACATTATCATTGTTCAATTAAACTTTTCAACTGAAAATCGGCTTTTGTTTTATCGCACGGCGCCCGTCGATGCCAAAAACAGAACAGCATGCGACATGCATGTAGAAAAAACGGACTCCAGCATTTCAGCCGCATTTCGGGCATTGTCATGGTCGTAGTCATATTTTTTTCGCTCTTATTTTGCATTTTTTATTCGTTTTGGTATTGCGATTTTTAATCGCCATATCACCAGATTCACGCTTGCACGATCTACTACGCACATTAAGTGCACGGCGAAACGGTTCAGGGGGGCGAGGGCAAAGGAGGAGAATAATTGGTGCAGGAGCCCGCGGAAAATTCATTTTCCAAAGCAAGCCCAACAATAACAATTACTGGCCGTTGTACTCTGTGAACAAAGGCTATTTGGGGTATATTTTCGAGTTCACAAAAATTAAATTATAAAATGTAAATAAATAATAAATAAATAAATAAAAGTTATTAAAGCAAATGATTTATTTGACAACATTTTAAGTCTGAAGTTTTTTATAAAGGAAGATATATGAGTAATTGGTGCTGGCAGTTACGGGTAAAGCTGGCCTTGTCTTGAAATTAATCTTATGACCAACCTAGATTTTATAATATATATATATATTTTTAAATTGTGTATTCATGAAATGTGGCCAAGTCCAGTCAATAAATGCAATAAATCTAATTAAAAGTCTATAAATCAAATAATGTCAATGAACAACTAATATATATATTATAGATAGTCGACTGGATCGTCTTATAAGATTTTATTAAGAGAACAGAAACAATTATGCAGCATAATTAAAATTTTGTTTGTTTCATTTACAACCAATCGCTTCAAGTTTCTACAAAAACTATATTTGAATAATTTTGCAAATATATTGTAAAAAAATATAAAAATATAATTGATAATCTTTAAAAAAAATTGTATTTTGAAAAAACCAAAACAACCAACAACAAATCATAAAAATGATTTACAGGGTATTTGGTAATCGGTCAATCGGACAAAAGTGTGTTTATTTTTGTTGTTGCTGCTGATGTTGTTTCTGCTGTACGCACAATTGTGCAAATGTGACATCATCATTTTCATGTTTATGTCGAACAAGTCAAGTGCCATTTACACACACACACGCACGCACACACACGCATTCATTGATGCAGCGCCTGTATGGGTTAGTGTATAATGAATGTGTACCCAATCTGCCGCTGACTGCTGCTGGCCTGAAATGCTGTCTAATGAAGCAAGCCTACGCCATAAAACCCACTAACTGCACTGACTTACTTAAGCGAACTCAATTCTAAGCTCCGCCCACCCGGCTATTTGGGGAGCTTGCCCAACTTTTGATTGCAGCTCTTCCTGATTGTGCGGCCATCAGCGGCATGCGCTCTAATTAGTACTAAGTGGAAATTATTTCTTTGACTGCATTCAATTTTTTATAGCCAACATGCCAATTGATGTGTCAATGAGAATATATATATGCATAAATACAGATGTGCTGGAGATCGGAGCTGTGGGAAAAGTTGTAGCGGTAATTATGCTACAGCCAGACAGGGGCGACAACTAATGAAATTTGACAAGGAGAAATGGAAGCGTTTAATTATTGCCACACAATTTATGGAAATTCATTAAGACGATGTGTGCCAGCAATCATAGAGCGTATAAATATAAGGCATTCAAGTGCATTATTAATGCTCGTTGGCTGTCGTAATTATTGTAATTATGTGGGTGCTACTAAAAAAAGAAACAATTCATACTTTAAGCATTTCACTTAGGCTGTATATATATATCTGTATGTATGTAGGCGTATATACTTCTGCAGATGCCGAATCGTTAAGGAAATTTACATACTTTACGCACGAAAACTTCATTTAAAATCTGTCGCGAGTTTTGCTGCCTTATGGGATAAGTCCCATTGAATATCCATTGGGCAATCGATGAATACTTTTAGTGTTGCCGCAGGGCATTCCAGGATTCAGCTGTTAAACTTTTTGCACTTCTGCGAACTACTCAGTGGGACAACAGCAGCTCAGCTAGAGACGGACTTCAGTGCGATTTCCCTCGTGACTTGCGTATGCCACAATGAAATACAGCCTTACTATGCGATTCTCATATATGTAAGTAAGCCTTTCAGATATGAAAGCGAGTGAAGAAAGATTTATAAAAAGATAATATGTGTCAGAAAGGAAGATATATATATATATACATAGAAAGAATAGAAAAACGAAAAATAAAATACAGCCTTACTATACGATTCTCATATATGCAAGTATGCCATTCAGATATGAACGTACATGGAGGAAGATCTGGAAAAAGATAATATGTATAAGAAAGGAAGATATATATATACAGTTCACAATACAGCCTTACTATACGATTCTCATATATAAATATATAAAATAGACATTCTGATATGAAAGCGAATAAAATAAGACTTGAAAAAACAGAATGTATATAAAAACAAGATATATAGAGAGACAGATAGAGAGAGAGAGAGAGAGAGAGAGAGAGAGAGAGAGAGAGAGAGAGAGAGAGAGAGAGAGAGGTGAGAGAGAGAGAGAGAGAAGTAGATATAGAGTAGAGAATGCTAATGGGAAAGAGAGCTTAAATTGATAGTAAGTAGAAAATAATCAGATTTTTTGTTAATTTTCTGTACTCTATAAGTGTTCTGCATAGACTGCTTGCACACCTCTATCGGCTCGTGCCGTGACCAGCCAAAGTGTCATCTCTATGGGGTATACTACAACTATTGTATAGAGTTGGAACTCGGTCCAGTTGTCGCTCCCTTGATGGTTGCCTTGAGGCGTTTTTGTCATGTCGCCCCGTGGTGCACACAGCTGTTGTTGTTGTTGCTGCTGCTGGCTTGAGTTGTTGAGGCAAAAGTTCCACTTCCAGTTCATTTGTTTGCCTTTGTTGCCACAACAATTGGCGACATCGTGTCAGGCCAAGTTTTGCACAGTTTGCACTAATTAAATATAAAATCTATTCTGTTTTCCTATAGCACGCACACACACCCATGCAATTATATACATATATATGTGCTCGCAGCAGACGAGTACATATTTATACATTAATTAAGACTTTAGAGTGTGACTGACACACACGCAAACACAGACACACACACACACACACACACACACACACACACACACACACACACACACACACACACACACACAGACACACACACAGACACACACAAAGACACCCTCACAAAGCAAATATGACAAAACAATAATGAAAGCTTTGACACGACTAATTGCCTGCGGCGTTTGCTGTCTACTCGAATCTCAGCTGAGACGAGAAGCGTTTGTCGCTGTAGTCATCATCGTCGTCGCCGACTAACGAATTTGTAATTGAAATAATGCAATTTCCTCTACTCGTTTAAAATACATTTTACAGGAAATCGCAAAGGGCAAAAGGCGCAACTACCCGCTGAAAACTTAAACCAAAATTCATTAAAACTTTGCATTGTTTGCCCCTCCCCCCAGACCCACCCGGGGACTGTCCTGCTCTTTTGCATGATGTGCGGACTTTATTGCTGTCCCGCTTGCTCCCATTCTCTCCTTATCTCCCTCTTGCCTTTGCTCCTTGACTTCCGCTGTGTGCTTCTGTTTGCGCGCCCTATTTGAATAGGTATCCATTTTATTGTTTATTTTAGACTTTGGGATAAGCATGTCGCGACTAATTCCAATTAATTCAGCAGACAAATATCCTCAAAGTACGGAAGCAGCTCGAACTCGACTCGACTCGAGTCGAACTCAACAAGAACAGCAACGGAAAATGCTGAGCATGCAGCAATGGCTGTAGACGTCGTTGTAGCTCTCGGCTCTCGGCTCAGACCTCTTTTGGCTTTTGGGTTTGATTTTGGCTAGTTGCTGCTGTTGTTGTTGGCAAGGTCGCTTGCAAGGCGTAACAAACATGGCAAACACAAACTAGCAACTAAATAGCGCACACTGGAGTCACATCGATTGAAATGGCCATCAAATGGGGGAAACTGCAAATCGAATAGTCTCCCTCCAGAGAGAGGGAAGTACAGAGATGGAGATAGAGAGAGATGTCACTGAGAGACATAGAGAGAGAAAAGGAGGGATAATGTGGATTTTAAGAGAGACATATGATGAGAGAGAAACATAGGGCGAACGAGACAGAGATAAAGATAAGATAAGATATATATATAAAGTCAAACAGAAACAGATAAAGAGAGAAAATAAGATATTCAGACTGAGAGAAAGAAATAGAGTATAAAAGGAGATGGAGTGATAGAAAGATAGGCATAATGATAAACAAAGAAAGACAAAGAGAAATAGATAGACAAAAATATAGAAATGGTAGGCTAGATAGAGAGGAGGGAGATACATAGGATAAGGTAAGGCTCAAGGGAGAAATAGTGACGCAGACAAACTTTCATAAATCGTAAGTAAGTTCATGTAAAACTATAATATATACGATAAGAGGCTATGTCTCAGCTAAGGCTCTAATGCTCAACAGCAAAAGGGAAATATTTAAAATTTAACTATAAACTGTTCAATTTATATTTACTAACTTCATTTATTATGATTTAATATCATATTTACCTATCGCATTTGAAATGACTATATTCAGCATAATCCCTATATATATGCGTCTATAAATATTTTCATAGGAAGTCGTGACAGTGTGCGTGGTAATCAAATTGCTGAAAATGCGAATTGGAAGGAAGGACAATCGGAAACATTCCGTGCGAGGAGTTGGAGTTGAAGTCAGAGGCCGAAGCCATGGAATCGTCATGTATGTGTATGTGCATGGGAAAAGCAGCTTATAGCAACGCATTTGAGTATCTGTATCTCAGCGTGTCTCTGTCTATCTGCGCCTGGCTCTGCCTGCGTGTGCTAGTGTGTGTGTGGGAGTACGTGTGCTCCCATCTTGCCATATCTCTCTGTGTGTGTGTGTGTGTGTGTGTGTGTGTGTTGAGTTTATTTAAGCAACTCGAAAGTTTTAGCTTGCAAGATTTACCGTGTGCGCTGCCAGGCAAAAACTTCTTTTGCAGCGCCATTGACTTTTGTATTTGTTACAAGTTTCGTAAGCATTTTCACAACTCAACCCAAAAAGTGCAGATCCCTACACCCTGCCCATCCGCGGCACCTCATCACTGCAGCAACTCCAGCTCTTAGCAGAGGCTAAGCTCCTCCTGTTTTTGCTGTGCTTGTAATTTGCTTGTGAAAAATATGAACTGAAACGAGCACGGATTTCTCGAAAGTAAACAAATACCAGAAGAAAAACAGAATGAGTATTATAGCCAACCGCACATACTTATATAATTTAATTACCAAAGCAAAGAAGCAAAGAAAAAACAGCCATAAAACAAGTGAAAAACTAGAGAAAATGTGGGGTTAAGCATACTAGATCCTTGAGCTAATAAAAATTCAGTTTGCTAAACTGCCAAATACTTTGCAGCTCACAAAGCAACTTTTCTTCAAGGGGTTAGGAATAGGAATAGGAAGAGAGCCCCCCTCACGCTCAATATCAACAGTATGTTAAGCATGTAATTACTTAGTAAGGAAATTAATTAATTTGAGTCATGTATTTATTTATGTATTATGTACGCACGAAATATTCAGATACATATGTATCTGCAGCACGAGGCCAAAGCGGAGCAAATGTGCTGAGCTGGAGACTTTTAGCCATATTTGTTTTTATTATTATATGCATATGCTGACATTTACACACAGCCAGAGAGAAATTTGTTTAGGGGTTGTCTGTGTTCGGGGGGCAGATTCAAATACTTTCAGTTGGTTTAGCAATGGCAAATAACTTTTGTATCTATGGGGCCATCAACAAATGCACCAGCAATGCCAAAAACTTTTCATTTAACACATGCAGAAGCAGACAAACAAGATTTTTAGACAAGTTAAGCACTAAGCTCTCCAGACCAGCCCAGCCCCAGCATCCCTTCAGCCCTCCAGAGAGACCAATCCCACAGCTCTGCTGGGAACAAAAGCACAAAAAAAGTCAATGCCCAATGACACAACCATAAACCAAACACAGCAAAGGCATTTAAACAAATCAAGCAATGAAGCTAAAAGTCTCTCAAGCATATCACATGTAGAGTTAGTCCAACCAACCCTCCCCCTCTCCTTCTAAACCCTTTCAGCCAAAGCGCGCTCGCTTCATTTGGCCAAAAATTTGTAGGAAATGGCAGCTGAAGCTGAAGTTGAAGCTGCTGCTGTCTGCTGTCTGCTGTCTAAGTGATGAATTTGAGCACTTGGTTTGCATTTGATGTATTTTGCCTGGCTCCCAGTGCTGTATATTGTGGAAATTTAAATGCGCTGCACACCTAACATAACAGTTATAAATTGCTCCCATTTCGCATGGCATTGCAAATGAACCAAATGTGGCAAATGCTCTTCTTAAGCATGCCTCTCTATGCTAATTATTAATGACTGCTATTATTTATATTTAAGATTTTGCTCCATTTTAATATAAATTATTACGATTACACTTGTTGGCAAAGCGAATGGAATGCATTTAGTATATATATTAATGTAGGGGGCATGTCAAATCGAACAAAACTAAGTTTGTCATAGCTGTAAAGGGAGGATCGCAAAGGGATAATGGATTGCAATTGACCTATATATTGTATAGGTTAGTAATTAAAGAATCTTTAATTGCGGGTAATGCTTACAGCGTGTCGAAGGGCCCTATAAATGAGAATATTATATTTATTTAACTAAACTGATCGTCGCTCCATGTCTTATAATTTAAGCTCTTATCTAATATCTTTTTTTTTTTCTTATTTTGTCGAAAATTATTATAAATATATTTGTCGAAAACAATCCCTTCTTTCGCAGTAAGTAATATTCTTCGTTTCAGATACAGATCAGTTCAATCGTAGAGCAAGGATGGCACCTGGTAAAGCCAGCACATACGTATTACAATATATCCTGGGAATGAAATCTCTTCGATATCGAATCCAATCCAATCCTGGCTAGACTGGCTGGGCAGGCAGCTGCTGGATTTGGTTAGATTAGCCTGCCTTAGGAGAGTCAGCCTGACATAGCTGCTGTCACCAGATGAATTTGATGTAAGAAAACAGTTTATCCAATAAAAAAGGGAAACAAATTTCATAAATTATGTTTTTTCATATATATTTTTGGGATCTTTCGTATCCATGAGTTTGTTGATCCTAGAATATTATAGTGCCGTGTGGGAACATTCAATATATAAGCTAGATGATCGCAAGGCGTTTCAATATGTTTCTGCCCTCAGTTACGCCAGCTTAGCCACGCTAAAGGACTATTTACGTATTAATGCTGGTGGTGTTAAAATAGTTATGGCTCGTCACTGTGTGGTGCAAGTGGTTCCGTTTTCATTTTCATCTCCATTTGGAGACCTTGCCTTATTGCTGCAACGAAATTAAATTCTACACATTAATTTGTGTAAGTGGAAACATTTTACATGACATTTAAACTTGCGCTGCGGTGCACGGCAGACGCGTGCCCTTTGACGCAGCGTTCGAGTGGTTTGATGGTGTTGCGGGAGCTGCTGTCTGATGGTGGTGGTGGTGGTGGTGGTGTCTGGTGGTCTGTACAACCACCGAAAGACACACGCACAACGCTTTGCACTTTGTCTAGTGAGGCGGAATTGGAATATGCGCGTGTAGTTTTCACTTTGTGCTTATTTTCTCGATGTTAGTTTTTTGGAGGTCCTCGCCGCCCTTAAGGAGTAACCGGAACCAAAGTCGAAACTTTGCTCCTGCAATGTAAGTGGTCTCCAGGGGACCGCTGGCAACTAAGACGCAAGGGGGGTTGCAGCCGATGGTACGAGCTGCGGTGGCATGCGGTCGTGTAGTCAACTTCAACTTCACTTAAAATCCTTTTTGCCGTTACGTTTCGATGCATATGAGGTTTTGTTTAGAGTCGACAGCGTCAACCTAACCAAACGCCCCAGCCAAAGTCGAGCCAGAGCCAGAGTCAGAGGCAGCCTCAGTCAGGCGAGTGGAGCCGCCAGCTTATTTATAATTTAAATTTGCCAAAAGTTTGCAGGTTGCATTCAAATTTTCCGCTGCCGTCGAGTGGGTGAACTTTACTTTTATGCAAATGACACTGCAACACACACACACACACATAGACAGAGTGAGTGAGTGAGTGAGTGAGGGAGTGAGAGAGAGAGAGAGAGAGACAAGTCTCGGTTTCGGTGTCATTCGCAAAGTTTCCACTCTGGCTGCATATTACGCATACGCACAGTGGACCCAGCAACGTTCAGCTCCGGCTCATTCAGTCCGTGCAATGTGAGCTATAGTCTCACCAGCAGCAGCAGGAGTCATTATGGGTTATGATTATGGCTATTAGTGCGAGTTAGTTGAGCTTAGCCCATCCGCAGTTCAAGGGATTTGATGGCCAGCAATTTGCCCCATCGCCAACATTTGTGGTCAAGTGGGGTCGCGTTGGTGGCTCACCCATTGAATTACCTAGCCAACAACATCAAGAAATGCATATTAACCACTTCCCGGTGCCGTCTCTGGTCCAGAGTTCAATCCACTTGGATCACGCAAAGAAGCTGCTTAATTACTTTGGAGACTGAGATACCAAAAGTTGTTTTCTCACAATAATTAGTTTAACTGCGTTCCATCTGTGCTCCAACTAGGAGCAGAGCTGTCAAGCCGACATTAACCAGAGGCTATCTGGCTATGTTTATGATAAACAATACTAATTGCATACCCTGCCTAGAAGTGGGACAGATAGATTCTCCACTCAGCTTTGGCACAGGGTATCTCACAACATTCATGTTGATTGTCAATTATATATTTTTGTAGTTTAGTGAGAACAAACAAGATCAAGTTGATAAGGACGAACTAAGCTCCGTCTTAATTTGGCAAATAAATTGATATTCTGGCTCCACTAAGCCACCTTGCCTCTAAGTACCTTTTGTCGATGAGCTCTCAGGCAAGCTGCGCCACAAATGCGCTTATCAAAAGCCGCTGCTGATTGCTTGAGCTGCTGAGTTCCATTGCCGCAGACCTTAGCACCAAAATAAATACATTTTTAACAGCTTTATCAAATGGCAGCCTAACTGGCGCCGCACAGGCGACAGTTCGCAAACTTCAGCCAATAAAAATTAAAATATTTAAGCAAAGCGTTAAGATGCAAAGCCCTGCAGTAAAGAAAGATACATGGCTGGCAAGTGGGCGGGTGGGCTGGTTGCTGGTTGGTGAAGGTGGTTGCCTCTGTGCCCGCTGCTCCTGGTGGTTGTTTGGTTGCCGCTGTAGCAGATTAAAAATTCCACACAACCTGAAAGTGGGCGGCGGGAGTGGGCGTGGGCGTGGGTGTTAGACTACATTGTTAGTGAGCTGAGTGGGGCCCATAAAAGTATCATTGCAAAGTTCTGTTCGCTTTTCATTTTACTTTTTCTCTGCTGCATGCGATTTGGATGCTGCGGTAAAAATGCCTGCGAGGCAAAGAGCTCGCCTCAATGCTCCTACTGCTGTGTGTGCGTCTTCGTGTGTGTGTGTGTGTGTGCTAAGTATTTTCTCAGTTAATTATGCAAAGATATACGCTTAAAATTTTGCAATATTACGTGCATATTTCAAATACCCAACGTAAATTCTCTAGCTGCGAAAGAAAGCTGTAAAAATGCCTTAAGCACATAGCTGCCAAATGCGTTCGCTGTTCCCTGGGAGCCGAAGGTTCTGCCAGATACGTGTGGGTTAAGGCTTACCCTTGTACACCCTCCCCTCTCCAACGCCCCCTCCAAACTTTAGGCCGAGGTCGCTTTTCTTGCTGTCGATCTCTCTCCTCTCTCCTCTCTCCTCTCTCTCTCTCTCTCACTCTGTCACTCTTTGTGTTCTCGCTCATCCAGGGAGGCAGCTCGGCAGCTGGCGCATGGCCTTTTTAATTGCTCGTTTGCCTTGCAATCATCGTACGCCGTAAATGTTGTCGTTTATTGTTACCGTTACAGTCTCTCACGTTGCGAGCCAACGAAATATGGCCAAGGCTCTCGTCTCTAATTAAAGCGATGCGATTTTAATAGGATTAGCGAGCACGCAGCCACGCAGCCACCCAGTTGCAAATCCTTGACGAGCGAACTGATTGAAATATGGCGAAGCTGAACGAAGCTACATAATGAGGCTTCATTTAACATTTAAGACTAATGCAATACGTTTGCCTTGCGGATTAGTAATGCTGCCAATCTAAGTTTGTCCACATGCATGTCTTCACGCAGTTTCATAAGGGTCTTCTACGCGATTCTCAGAATTTCAGGTTAGCTAAACATCTTCAGATTGAACTAGAGCTGCTTGGAGGAGTACAAAAATAGGTTGAGGAAGGTAGTGCAAGGGTCACGATATGATGAAAAAATGTATGGATATATGTATTACGTATGTATTAATGTATATATGTATTTGTGTATGTATGCATGTATCTTCATGCATTACATGTTTACAAATATAAAACACACGCATGCAATTATATGACATTTATTCATTCATTTATAAATTTACTTTCTTACGATGTACGTATGTATGTAAGATTGAATGTAGATATGCATTATATTAATGCTTAAAATACATACATATATGAAAATACATGTATACCAGCATGCATATCTACATACATACTTAAATACATACATACATCGTATGTAATTCTTGTAGGCATATGTATGAATACGGGTACATGTGTATGTATTTGTGTGTGTGTATGTATAAAATGAAGTATGTGTATGTAAGCATATTAGTACATATATGTGCGTACTATTACTATTTTATAAAAACTATTGACTACTCACGTTTACCTCATTATCTTACATATTTTATTATGGCATGTAATACTCTAAATCAGCGTCAGTATAATTAATCATGTTAACTGCAAACATTGCCCCAGATTTAATTAATTAATTTTGCAAAAAAATGTTCATTTGCATTCGAAACTAGACTGAAAGTTTGATTAACTTCAATGCAGCACCAGCAAATGGCTTACTATGCATAACGTCCACTGCGAGTTGCACTGAAAGGAGCAGCAGCAGAAAATAAAGCTTGCAAAATGCAAAACAAAAGCTCAACTTCATCCGACTGCGGGGTGGAATAGTAACAATTGATGGCAGCTCAACTTGTTGGCCAGAGATGTAGTTGTAGTTGTAGTTGTAGTTGTGTGGGTGTGCAGTGGTTGTAGTGGGAGAGGGAGGGGAAGGAGGGATGCTGTGAGTGTGGAAGTCTGACAGCAGAACTTTCAGCCAGCAGCTGCTGCACCTTTCAATGATAACTGAAAATCTATTTTCTAACTGACTGACAGCCAATATATTCGAATATCGTGCACAAAAATAAAAAAAAACAATAAAATGGATTTATATACACACACAATATATATGCATAGGCAGTCGGGAAAACAAAGAAGGAAAGAAGAATAACCAAGATGATATACTCTTACAGACATCAGGCTGTAAAGTGCAGATAAGATGTAGAAAATTATAATAATCCTCTAGTAATATGCTAGAGTTGTCTTATATAGGTTCGATATTGTTTCTATATAAAGATCGTTTATACATATATATATATATATATATTTTGTATTTTAGGTAAATCAATAAACAAGTTTTGACTCTCTAGTGAGTTTGTAAATACATATGAATGATCTACTAGGTCAAGGTTTTAATATACAATATACATTATATTATTTCTACAATATTATATATAATATAATTTATAGCTGAAACTTGATTCATGCGAAAATGTTACCTTAGAGGTAACATGTCATAGCTATGGCACATATTGCTGAATTCTGCTCATGAACGTATATACTATCTCTTCTTAGTGCTACATATACTCTGGCTGATGTTTTATACCCTTCGAAAGGGTAACAAAATATGGTAAGCAATTTCGATGCCACTGTTTAGCATGTGATGCTCACCTTGCCACGCCCAATTTAGTTTCGTCACATCAAAATATTTGCTCTTCCACTTTCATATTGTGGCTGTTGCTGTTGTTGTTGTCAACAATTTTGGGGCTTGTGGGCGCTTACCGCGTATAATTTATCTATGCATATGTTTTGAGTTGCCAACAGCAGCCCAACGAGAACAGGAGAGCCCACATAAATCACAAGCCCCGCGCAGCTCAGTCACACCCACACATTCACTGTCCTATCCCCAAAACAGCCACACACACACACACACACCCCTTTCATGTAAGAGCAGTTATCGCCCTCGCCCTCTGCCCAAAAATTCTAAAAAGCAATTGCTGGAAATTTATTTTCACGTGCCTATTATGAGAGTCAGATTAGAATGGGATGGTCTGGGTTGTGGATATGTTATATTCTGGCTGATGCTATATGAAATTATCGTGTTACTTGTTTATACCACATTTATAATACTAAATTGCCTATATGACAAAATGACATAGCACAAGTCAAAATATTTTTTTTACAATTAAAGCACACTTTAAATATTTTTGAAAAATTTTTAAACTATTTCTTAACTTTCCATATTTTACTTGTGAATTGAATCTGGTGGCATTCGTTTAGCCATTCGCCAAAGGCTTTGTGTGCCAATCTTTTGGCAAAACAAATCACAGCTGAGCGCAATTCGCATGGACGGAGGCTTGGAGGCTGAGACAAACATGCATGACAGGCAGCATCATCGTTATATCGATGGCATTCACATGTTTAGCACACAAACGAAATGCCAAAGCAAAAATATGCATACAAATCTATCTATCTATGCGTATTGATAGCCAAACCGAGTCAAGTTGAGTGGAGAGACTGCCAGTCCGAAACTCAAATCTGACGACTGTTCCACATTTTGTTGTTGTGCATGTCAGCCATAGTGTATGTGTCTGTGTGTGTGTGTGTTATCGAATATTGTCTATATGGGTCTCTGGTCTCTGACTCTGAAATCTGGTTGCTGTTTGTTCGTCCGTTTCGTGGCGTCCCAATCAATTGTCCAAATGTCCAAACTTCATTTGTTATGCGCATCACAAAAATTGAAGCAAATCATTTTGCCAATCGCATTTTGATTTCGAATGTCAGTGACGGTGCTGATATTAGATGTGCTGAGTGGGTAGCCGGGTAGCTGCGAGCTGGGTAGCTGGGGAGTGGACCATCCCTCCACAATTTATGTTAATTTTTGTGTATTTGCCGCCAGCGGCGCCTGAAATTATGCAATGCCTTTATTAATTTACGACCGACCAAATGGGAACCGAATGGAAATGCTAGTGATGGACACGTGATTAATAGTCATTGTGTAAAGTAATTGTTATCGGACCGGTTCAATTTGAAAAATGGATGAACAGAACTGGTTTGCAAGAATTGAAGACTTCACATTGAATCGGTTTCGTTAACATTGTAGCAAAGTAAACCAGTTCGCAGGATGAAAGTTGAAACTGATTCGGAACTAAGCCTTGCAATTGAACAAAAAGAGTCCAAATCTAAATGTGAACATAAGTAATTTAAATCTATTAAATCTATTATTATCAGTTCGATTATATACTCTATGCAAGTTTATTAACTTAGTTTTAATTATTTACGCTTATCAATAGACCACTCATCAAAACTAAATTCGAATTCTGCAACACTGAAAGGTCTGTAATTAAACTCCTGAAAGTTCGAATTTTGAAAATGCAAATTCCGATATACGTAGTTTTTAAGAGAATTTTGTTGCGAAACCTGAAAGTCTTCTCCTATATTAGAGTCTCTGTTCTATTTTGTATAACTCAGTCTCTACAGATATTTAGAAACTATCGTCAGACTCCTGAGCTCACTAACTATCACTTGACTAACTCACGCGCTCAACTGTTGCAGATGGTCTGCAAAATGGGCTCTCGGTCTCGGCTAGTTATGCAGTGTTTAACTTTGCCCGAGGCTTTTCTTGGTTAGGGGGCGTGGCATTTTCATTTTCACGCCCCAGCCGCGTAACTCATTTTCGCCTCAGAAAAAATAAAATAAAAATAAATAAAAGGGAAATAAAGTTTCTTTGGCTGCTGCAACTTGGCACATTCTTAATTTCTTGCGTATTTTGTCAAGACAAATTGAATTTTTATGAGCGGCGTCGCCGTCGACGTTCTTGCAAAAAAAAAAAAAGAATATCAAAAGGCGTCGCGACGCGTCGCAGCCTCAACGACAGCAGTAGCGGCAAGCGCCAAGCGCCAAGCGAAAACTTTAAACTTTTCTCATCTTGTGAAATTCATTTTATCACAAGTAATTACTTTGTAAATATATGGGGTGGCAGACAATGCAGCAGACGTCGCAACGTTACGTGGATTGCACACGCAGCCTTTTGGTCATTTGAAGAGGGCAATAAAATGGCTGCTGGCAAAAAAAAGCAAAGAAAGGAAAATTAAGCTTAAAGAGTGCAACATGCAACAAGGAATAAAGCTTACGATCGACATAGGCCATCCACAAATACACTAACATTGAATATGGCCTGAAGTCCAGACAAACATATATATTGATATATATCTGATATATTGTTGTCCTCCACAGATAGTCCAATAGATATGGCCATTGGGCGTGATAAATCCGAAAGTATTCAGTTTGCAATAATGCATATAATAGATACCCTCAACCCTGCAAAGAACCGCAATTACACATTCATATGTGTGTATTTGCCAAAGCACAAGTCTCTAGTATTCGAAATACATGTTTTGCAAATTTTGGGAATCCAAAATCCAAAAATTACAAAATCTTTATATTCATTATAGGGATCTACACAGTGTATTTCAAGTCTCTAGCTCTTACGGTACGCAAGAACGAAGAAAAGTTATCGAGTTTTATCGATAATATGCGAACGGGTTGATTCTAAAATAAACTCGTACTGCGTATGGAATACACGAGTATACATTTCAAATTTCAGATCTCTAGCTTTTGTGGTTTGCGTGATAGACAGACATGGCTATATCAATTCAGCTCGGAGAGCGGGGCTCTGCCAAGCCTCCTTCTGCCTGTTAGATGCATATATAAATCAAGCCGAAGGCTTATATATATATATATACATATATATTTATGATATAACTAACATAAGTCGCTATTATATTATGCCACTTTATATGAAACGTATTTAAGTATTTTGAGTATTCCTGAAAGATGAATTTGCTTAGCAACAATGTTGCCAGCTCAGCAGCACTGCACAGCAATGTCTCGAGCTTAAATGTTGCTGACAGCACCCGGTGAGAACAACCAAATTAAATAGTCGAGATCTCACCAGAGCAAACGAACTAATATATCACCACAATATGAAACAACGTTGTACTCGGGCGCTACCGACTGCATGATACTCGTGCAGGTAAACAAAAAACAGTTCTTTCAGTTGCTCACTTGCCTCTCTATTTTGAGCCTTAGCTCATTGGCGTAGATATATCTTGTTGATCTTGGGCTGTCAACGCGAGTTTATAGATATTTCAAATTTCAAGTCCTCAAATGGATAAAAGCATATTGCACAGAACCAGTATACCCAATTCACTTCGTGAATCAGCATTACAACTGCTTATGTCGAACCTAACACAAACAATTTTCATTCTCTATGGAAAAGATCATATAGAAACCCTATAGAGTATTGATTCTAAAACAATAATCAAACACATGTATGTATACAAATATCAAGTTTACATATTTATTGTTGTTTGCTCACTTCATATGCAACTTGCCATTGGGTTTGTCAAACCACGACAATAATTTGCACAAGTAGTTAGGCCAAATTGATGTAGACATTGAAATTGTAACAGAGCGCTCAATCGCAGGCGATTGTTGTGGTACTTAATCGAAAAGTCCAAAGCCCATGTCATCATCCTCCTCCTCGGATTCGGACTCGACCTTCTTCTCCTCCTTCTTCTCGGCAGCGCCAGCTCCAGCAGCTGGTGCCGCAGAGGCGGTAGCAGCGGCGAACTTGCTGGGATCCTTGATGTACTCCTTGATGGTGGTAGCCTCCTTGAACTCAACCTCTGTGGTAGCAGCGATGGCCAACAGGTTCTTGAATCCGTTGGCAATGCTGTGAGGTGCCGAAGCAATCGTTGGATAGCCGACAGACAAACAGACGGCAGCCAGATTGGCCACGCCCTGTTGGAACTTGGCGCGCAAATCCTCAGGCTTGATGTCCAAGATCTCAGGCGAGAAGATGGAACCCGAATCATAAACCTGGCTCACGAGCAGACCATATGAGAATGGAGAGATGTTCAACATGTTCAGCAAAGTGGCCTCAGAGGCGCCAACTTTGTCTCCAGGCTTCAGGATGGGCACATCGTTGATGATTTCAATTGTACCCTTGGAAATCTTAGTCGGGATGGACAGAGCCTGGAAGAAACTGGTCTTCTCTGGACCCAGACCGGTGTTCTGGGCCGGAATGATGACAGGCAATGGTGCAATAGCGCCTGGACGTGCAGGTGCACGCACCTTCGATTCCAATAGCTTATCGCGCACCTCAGCCAAATCACCCTTGGTGAAGACAAAGCCAACATTGCCCTTGATGTGCGGCAACAACTTCTCCAACTGAGGATTGTTCTCCAAATGTCCACGAATTGCCTTGCGCATCATCGTGTTCTTGCCCATGAGTACGACAGCGAGGCCACGGAGGCTGGTACGGATGTTCTGCATCTGCTTGGAGCCAACATTGTCAGCGCCGACAATGAAGCACTTTGGGAACTCATCGAATAGTTCCTACATTAAACAGATTGCATTAGGTAATTCATACGTATACGGTGAACACATGTAATTATTATAACAATAACAATACTAGCAATTGAACATACCACAACTTTGATGAAGTACTGAGCCTTCCATGCTGCTTTGTTCTCCCTAACCATTTTGTAGGTGTATTAGGGACTCGATTGAATTTAAGAACTGGAAAAAAGGAAATATATAATTAATACGCGGTACATATTTAGTTATATGCTTCAGATTTCATATTTTACATTATACTAATGTAAGGATGGCATTTATTTTTCAAGATTTAATTTTCTACTTACCAAAACACAAACTATACGCGGTGGTGACTTGGACCAAATGGACGAGATGTGCGATATTTAGTGCAGAGCTATCGATAGTTGCGATTACTTTATAAAATACATCGGTTGTTGTAATTGGCATACCATCAATGCAGAAAAAATAGAATTTATTGCACTATTCTTCATAGCTTGAAATCGTAATTTTTTCGTAAAATATTAATATATTTACATCACATAAATTCAACCGTGATCAGCATACTTGCCCTCAAGTAATCGATAGTTATCACTTTTACAACAGGGTTACCCTAAACGTAAAGGCATAACAAAATATATGTGTTCGCGTCGCATGAACACCGCACTCGTTATTCCAAATCATTATTATTAAATATCGATAGTTGTTTGGATATATTCTTAAGCTCTGATCAGAATCAAGTTGTGCAATAATCAACGCTTACAACGTTGCCATCTACAAAATAAACCACGTAACAAAATTAACAGTACAATGGGCAAAGACTATTATCAGATTCTGGGCATCAGCAGGACAGCAAGCGATGAGGAAATCAAAAAAGGTTACAAGCGGATGGCCCTTAAGTATCATCCAGATAAAAATGACCACCCAGAGGCTGCAGACCGTTTCAAAGAGGTCGCAGCTGCATTCGAAATACTATCAAACACAGAAAAACGACAGTTATACGACCAATATGGAGAAGAAGGCCTCAAAAATGGTGCTGGCCAAAATAACTTCGCACAGCCATCGTCTGATATGCTGCCGTTTATGTGTGCCGTTGGAGGAACAGTTTTGTTCGCTTTTGCAGCATTCAAAACGTTTCAATATTTTACCAAGAAACCTGATCCAGATCGCGACAGTGATGAAAGTGAATGAGTTGTCTCATTATTAAATGACTATTTTGAGCTTTTATCAAATTGTTAACATATATGTATTTATAAAATTGTTTTTATCATTGTATGTAAATTTGTTCCTCATTGAACAGAAGGTTTAGTAAATAAATTAAACTTTTGGACGTCTGTTCAAAAGTCTATTTCATCATGGGATGTATATTTATATTCTGGTCAATATTAATCAGCTGTATCATAGTTGCTTATTGCTATCGGTGGGAACACGTTATGGTACTGCAGTCAATTGTAGTGTAGAGGTGCCAGATGTATAGGAGTCAAGGTCGAGTCAACTGATGATCCTACGCACATACATATGTATGTACACATATAGTACATAATTGATGAAGTCAAAATAAATTTTACATACATTTTAACAAAACTGTTTATCCTAAATCCAATTTCTTACATGTTCAGAGTTGAAAAATTAATGTTATCCAGATATTAAATTGAATTACTAGACCTTGCTACTAATTGTAAAAAAAAATCGGTAAGTCCCACAAATTCCGTGTCCCCTGCTAGCAACATCGGTGCTTTACAGCATTCATCGACTAATCGATATCATGATGTTAGAAGCACGACAATGATGCGTGTAGATAAAGGAATTCAAAATAGGTCTGAGTTTTATATTAATATATGTAGTTGTACACATTTATTTGCCTATTTATTTAAACACTTTACATACCACTGTGCCAATTGAGTCATTTTTATAAATAAACTACGCCAAAGTTTGAAGATGAGTTGATCATCGGTCCAACTATTGACTACATATCGCATTTTGCAATCGACTTAGAGACTGCGACGAATTATCATTTCGAACTTCGAAGTAAGACCTTTCAATATTATATTATTTGAAAACCACGTCAGTTCTAAAGGAATTAATATTGACAAACTTGCAGCTGGGACACTAAGCACCGCCATGGTCAGTTACGATCCCTACGACATTCTCAATATAAAGAGAAGTGCAACCAAAGCTGATATTACCAATGCTTATCGTGAACTCCTGGCCACATGCTATTTAAAGGATGTCAAGAGATTTCAGCAGATTGTGCATGCATATCTGCTACTGAGTGGAATGGAGCAAAATGACCTAAGCTCGTCGTCGCAAAAGTCTGTCCAAAGGACAACTCACAACATCATTCCCAGATGGACGCGATCAAACTATTTAAGTATAGTTTACATTGCTGGCGGATTAACTATAGTGTGCTTCATTGCTTATAAAACGTACCAGATAGGAGCAGCTTTAAATAAGCAACCATTAAACACCTCTCCGATGATCGCAGCACCCCAAATAGCGGAGCAGAGCGGAGTTTCGACATCAACATTCAGCTTTATAACACAATCATGGAGTTGGATATTTGAATTATCAACAGAATCATCATCGTCAATTGATTCTGCTGTTACCAGAATTGCGCAAACACCCTCTGCAGTGGCTTCATCTGTCAGTTCTTTTGCAGGCTCCACCGTCGGAGCTATTTCAAAAGTCTGGTCATGGACAACAGGATCAGCAGGAAGTGTTTGGGAGTGGACCGCAAGCAAAATGTCATCTCAAAGTGGTGACCCAGATGCATCCTCTGCAGTGGCTTCATCTGTCAGTTCTATTGCAAGCTCTACTGTCGGAGCTCTATCAAAGACTTGGTCATGGACATCAGGAGCAGCAGGAAGCGTTTGGCAGTGGACCGCAAGCAAAATGTCATCTCAAAGTGGTGACCCAGATGCATCCTCTGCAGTGGCTTCATCTGTCAGTTCTATTGCAAGCTCTACTGTCGGAGCTATTTCAAAAGTCTGGTCATGGACAACAGGATCAGCAGGAAGTGTTTGGCAGTGGACCGCAAGCAAAATGTCATCTCAAAGTGGTGACCCAGATGCATCCTCTGCTGTGGCTTCATCTGTCAGTTCTATTGCAAGCTCTACTGTCGGAGCTTTATCGAAGACCTGGTCATGGACATTAGGATCAGCAGGAAGCGTTTGGCAGACCGCAAGCAAAATGTCATCTCAAAGTGGTGACCCAGATGCATCCTCTGCTGTGGCTTCATCTGTCAGTTCTATTGCAAGCTCTACTGTCGGAGCTTTATCGAAGACCTGGTCATGGACATTAGGATCAGCAGGAAGCGTTTGGCAGTGGACCGCAAGCAAAATGTCATCTCAAAGTGGTGACCCAGATGCATCCTCTGCTGTGGCTTCATCTGTCATTTCTTTTGCAGGCTCCACCGTCGGAGCTATTTCAAAAGTCTGGTCATGGACAACAGGATCAGCAGGAAGTGTTTGGCAGTGGACCGCAAGCAAAATGTCATCTCAAAGTGGTGACCCAGATGCATCCTCTGCAGTGGCTTCATCTGTCAGTTCTATTGCAAGCTCTACTGTCGGAGCTTTATCGAAGACCTGGTCATGGACATTAGGATCAGCAGGAAGCGTTTGGCAGTGGACCGCAAGCAAAATGTCATCTCAAAGTGGTGACCCAGATGCATCCTCTGCAGTGGCTTCATCTGTCAGTTCTATTGCAAGCTCTACTGTCGGAACTTTATCGAAGACCTGGTCATGGACAACGGGATTGGCAGGAAGTGGTCTTTCAAAGACCTGGGAATGGACCACGGGCAAGTATCCTTCGCAAGATACCGATTCTACATTGTCTGCCACGACTTCCTCTATTGGTGCCTTGTCTAAAATCTGGAAATGGGTATCAGGCCAGGCTTAAATAAAAAAAAACAACAAAAACCGGTCAAAAAATAATTTGTGCACAATATGAATAAAGCTTTATATAGATTTTTTAATTTTTTATATCTTGTATTGAATTATGAAAGTTATCGATGCTCTCGATAGTTTCCGATAGCTGCAATTTGCTGTTAATAAATGTAAAAAAGATTTTAGTTAACAGATCATTAACATTAAGCAGCTAAGCTAATGTGGGAAATCGTAAGAAACGTACTAAACGTGCTTTAACATGAATAAAAAGTTTGAAGATCATTATAAGACTCTTCAGATTGGGCAAAACGCGACCCAAAGCGAAATAAAAAAAGCTTATTATAAACTTGTGAGAATCTGGCATCCAGATAAAAACCCAGATGGCCTAGAAGTGTGTAAGATGATAATTAGAGCTTATAAAGTACTTTCGGATCCAGTGGAACGTAAATCATATGATACGAATTATGTTAATCAGAAAAAGAAAAAGGAGCAATCAAGTAAGCAAGAAAGCCAGTCGCACCAAGAGCACACAAAACCAAACTATAATCATGGACAGGGCAAGTCAGGGTCGACTAAAGACGAGAGCACTGGCGAAAAACCAAACGAACGCAATCATCGAAACGAGGACTCAAAACCTAACTTTGATCGCACCTATGAAAAGAAAAAACCAAATCAGAACAACCAGAGAAATGGCCAAAGAGAATATCAGGACGATCGCAATCGGCACAACTATGGCCATCAGCAAGAAAATCGGAACAATCAAAATGGGAACAGTTATCACAATGGCCGAAAATATCAAAACACACACCAGGACGATCGCAATCGGAACAACTATGGCCATCAGCAAGAACATCGGAACAATCAAAATGGGAACAGTTATCAGAATGGACACCAATATGAAAACGCTGATCAAGACTTATATGAGACGCTGGGCATAAGAAAGGATGCTAAGACTAAGAATGTTGAAAATGCATTTCGTAGATTAGCTGCCAAATATGGTAGTAGTGAAGACCCTGAAATCAAGAGGCAGTTCCAAAAAATCCTTCGAGCCTATTTAGTTCTCTCCGACCCGGTCTTGCGAGCCAAGTATGATAGGCAAAATAATAATGGTGAGAACAGGAATAGATCTACATTTGCATTTCTAGACGATGCATACGAACTTTTGGGTGGCTCCATTATTTTAAAAAACCTAATTGTTTTTTTTGCCGGATGCGGAGTTGTATTATTTATTGTATTCAAATGTGCAGGTTTTATTATTATAACCGTTGTAAAATGTATTCTTATGGTTTTACCGCCATTACTGTTCTCAGTGGGAAAATTAATTTGTATTATCGTTCCACCTTTGGCAAAGGGATCAATGTACCTACTTGTTGGCTTAGCAAAGTGTATTGGTATCACTATTTTAGCCCTTGGAAAATTTGTTTTAATGGTTTTACCGCCATTACTGTTCTCAGTGGGAAAATTAATTTGTTTTATCGTTCCACCTTTGGCAAAGGGATCAATGTACCTACTTGTTGGCTTAGCAAAGTGTATTGGCTGCAGTTTGAAAATGTTATTCAAATGCATATTTTAAAAATTTTTATAAAATCTTTAGAAAAACTTTTGTAAAATCTATAAAATCCGAAACTAAAGTAACACTGACAATTCTAAAATAACTCGATTTATATAATAATTATAAATTATTCACATTAAATTAAAAAATAATTTCACATTAAGGTGAAAATCGGCAAATCCAAAAAGTTGAGGTTTCTCTGCGGGCGTGCATCCACATGCCAATTAATAGTTTATAGTTTATGGGCCAATTATGGTAATACTTTGTTAAGGGCATAACCACAATCGACGATGCCCCAAACATTGAATGGGAAATTGAGATGATAAGTAGCTTGGGAATAAGATTATTAATTATTTAACATTGTACAATTAAAAACGACCGTTTTGTCAAAAGACAGCTTCACTCGTATTGAAATACTCGGAAAATCTATTACGAATAGCTTCGCCAATCAACGTAAAACTGCCTTTTGAAGGCTCCAGATCGTCGAAACGCCGTTCAGGCTTGAAAAGTCCAGCAGCTATATTGATCGACTCACTCAATACTGTAAGGTTTCATTCAATAGAGGAAAGGAATCGTTCCCAACCAGCACTCAGCTGTCGGGACAAGGTTAACTTTCGGTAGATGTAAAGAACCCTCATCGAATCGCCTTTCGAATTCAGATTGAGCAAATACTTAAGAATCGGACGCCCTTCCACTGGCTCCACACACATTAACTCATAATTTGCATTGACTACCGCCACTAGAACAATGCTGAACGTTCTCTTGCAGTTAAAGTAGAGTGTCCCATCTATTCGAAGGAAATTTTGCAAGTCCACGTTGGGCTCCTTCGCCAATTTTGAGTGGGCATACCAGCTCTCGCTTGTCATACCATCCTTTCATTCAAATTCTGTGCTTGCGTTTTTGAAGTTCCTCTTTTTATACCCTGAGCCCATTGAAAATGGGAAATCAGGGTATCTTTTGTGAAAATGTATGTAACAGGCAGAAGGAGACGCCGTAGACGACACAACGTATATATATTCTTGATCAGCTCGATGAGCTGAGTTGATATAGCCCTGTCCGTCTGTCCGACCGTCCGTCCGTCTGTGTGAACGCAACGATCTCGTAAACCACAGGAGCCTAATGAGCTGAAATTTGACATGTGTACTCCTGAATACCATACGCTATACGAGTCTTTTTCAAAAATTCGATAACTCTTCCCGTTCTCTTTTATCGATAAATTTCGATAACTTATCTTCTCTTTTGCGTACCGTAAAAGCTAGAGACATGAAATTCACTGTGTAGATGCCTGTTGTGAATACAAACATTTTGTAATTTTTTGATTTTTGATGCCACGCCCCCTTCGCCCTAAATTTGCAAAAAACGCATTTCAAATACTAGAGACTTGTGCTTTGGCACATACATATATATTAATAACATAACACTGCCCTGAAAGTTTGAATGAAAAAGTCCTGCTAGAAAAAAAGTTATTAAACATTTAATTTCCACAACATAAGCCTCTTGCAGCCCAAGATCAGTCGCTACGTCAACTGCGCAGTTGGCAGAGCGTGTGCTTGAGCGTGCGTCTGTGTGTATGTATGTGTATGTGTTGCTTGCAATATATGTATGTACATATATGTAAACTAAGCATAGAATATTTGAAGTATCGGCATTTCGCAGGGCTCAGGGTATCTCCTAGTCGAGCCGTCTCGTCTAGAGCATTCTTTCTTGTTTTAAATCAGTATAGTTAAATATTATTTTTGTGCGCTATGTGCCAAACACCGCGAGAGCAAAAGAGAGCATTTGCCGGATCTCAGCTAAAACGGCCGCCAAACTTCAGATGGGATGACAGAGTACAGACGAAGATATGATGTTACTATAGATCTGTTAATAATAAAAATAACAGAACTTTTCGTAGACTTATACTAATACATTAAATATACATAGGTATATCTGTCAATCAAAGGTATCGATGCTCTTCTTAGTTGCCGATAAGTGCACTCGCTGTCAGTAATGTTTCTAAGTGTCAACTGAATGTGGGAAATCAGACATAACGTGTCGCAGCTTAGTTGGTTTTTGTAAAAACCATGCCGATTGAAATGCTTATTAAGTTTGAAGATCACTATAAGACCCTAAAGGTTGGGCGAAACGCGACCCAAAACGAAATAAAAAAAGCTTACTACAAACTTGTAAGAATTTGGCATCCAGATAGGAGCCCAAGGAACAATAAAGATGGCCTGGAAATTTGTAAGATGATAAATAGAGCTTATGGAGTACTTTCGGATCCAGCGCAACGTAACGCATATGATATTATCTATATTAATAAGAAAATGGAGCAATCTGGAAAGCAAGAAGAACGCCACAACAAATTCCGTTTCCAGAGAAATGATCACGTCAAGCCAGGACCGACGAAAGCTGAATGCACTAATCCTAACATTATTTGTGAATTCCTTATATATATCTTCGGTTTATCTCTACTGTTTGAGAGTGGGCGCCATTTTGTCTTCCTATGCGCGGCTATCTTAATATGGAAACTGGTTTTTCCGATTTTGGGTCCACTGCTGGGAAAACTAATTCAAATCATTTTGTCATTTGCTTTAATAATGTGTATTAGTTATTGCCTACAATTGTTATTAGGATAGGCGTTGCAAATTTCAAATTTTAATCGTGGAGGATTTCACTCAATACCTTTAAGATCGAAAATATATCAAAGAAATATTTATAAGGTTGTAGATGAATTTATTGTTTGTATGAATATTCGTTTTTTATTTGGGATATATAGATAAAAAATGTTTGAAAAATGTGTTTTCCATAAATGTATTATTCAGATATCATTTTTATTTCAATAGAAATTTCACATATGCACGTTATAGGCTTAATGCTAAATGAGGGGAATGATTGCAATGATTTAATTACCAATCTTTTCAATATCATCAGCATTGTCCGTGTTCAAATAAATTATATCTTTTTGAAAGTGTTTCTCGATAGAACGACATACGGCCATGCTCTTCTCCCCATCGATCAGATTTATAGCGATGCCCGACTTGCCGAATCGTCCAGTGCGACCAATGCGATGTAAATAGGTTTCACAGTCGGCCTTGCCGCGCAGATCAACAGGCAGATCGAAGTTAACAACAATTGTCACCTGTTCGATGTCAATGCCGCGCGACAGAACATTCGTAGTAATAAGCACCTTCTCCTGGCCAGATCTGAACCGATCCAAAACAGCGAGTCTCTGCTCCACGGTCAAGTCGCCAGAGAGAACGGCAACTGAATGTCCATCTGCAGCCATCTTAGCTGCCAGCCAGGCAGCTGTTTTCCGGGTGTGACAAAATATGATAGCCTGGCCAATGCTGATGCAGCCATAAATGTTCTGGATGGCATTGTATTTGCCTTCTTCGTTTTTGCAATTAACATAATATTGCTTAATATTGTCGAGAGATTCTTCTTCGCGCATCAATCGAATGATTGTTGGCTCCGACACAATCAAGCGTGCGAAATCCATGACCTCCTTATCGTACGTGGCTGAGAAGAATAACATTTGACATTGTGAATTAAGCATTTTGTGAATTCGAATGCATTGATCGTGATGTCCTTGCGTTGCAATCATAACGTCTGCTTCGTCCAATACGAATACCCGTATCTTCTTCATATCAAACAGACGCAGCTTGAGACCCCAGTCTAACATTTTGCCTGGCGTTCCAATTAAAATATGCTCCGTAATCTTAGAATTACGATCAACTGGATCAAAATATATATGCAATTATTAGTAATATAGTTTTATATATATGTATGCAAATGCAGATGTCTTACCTTCCTCGCCACGAACTGCGAATCTCAGTTTGATTTCAGGACAAAATTGACCCATGCGAGCGGCGACTTCTCCAGTTTGTATTGCAAGCTCGTATGTTGGCGATAAACATAGAACTTGAGGATGGTCAAGGGCGACGTTAACGCGGCTCAGCATGGCCAGGACGAATGCAGCGGTTTTTCCTGTCCCTGATTGACTTTGTGCTATCATGTTTTGCGGCGGATCGGCAAGCAGAGTTGGCAACGCGGTTTCTTGGATTTTAGATGGCGTATTAAAGCCCATGGCGTAAATGCCCTTCAGTAGCTCAGGCTTAAGATGTAATGCCTCAAATGTTTTCACCGAATGCAATGGGGAATTGGGATTTTTTTGTTGAATATCCAACGACTGCTTTGTGTTAACCAGTCCCTTGCCCAATATCTTTATAAGCAGACTCGTTTCCGCTGGGTCGGCAACATCCGCTTCGTTGTCCTTGCTGGCAGTTGTTGTCGCAGCCGGTGTATCTGCATTTAAATCGATTTTCAACTTCGGTACCTCTTGGTCTTCAGCAATTTTCACCCAGTCAGTCATTTTTTCGATATTTTTTGCCTTTTATATTAAAATTGAGCTTTACAAAAGTGTGGATTGACCGTCAATGCCTGATGCAGCTGTTTTCGATAGAGATGCGCGCAGAACAAGCTATCGATAATATCTATAATGCTCCGCTTAGTACGCTGGTCAAGACATTACGGCATTTATAGTTAAGCATAATTAAATTATTAATTAAGCATAATAAATAAAAAAAAATACTAATAATATTAAACGAATAATAAAACCAAAGTAAATTGAACTTGTTTGTCTTGCGATATTTATTATTTATAGGGATGGTACCATTAATATCTTCCCAATCTCTTACAAATGAAAATCGACATATCGATACTACAATCGAACATGTCGTCGGTCCGTAATGTACATTGTACAATGTATTGGGAAAATTTACTGCTTTATTTTAAGAACTTCCCTCAAAATTGGCAATAAAAAAGTAACTTATAAAAATAATTAAAGCGAAGTTGAATATGCATTTCCGTAACATATCGATAATTCGGACACATCTTGAATCCAGAACTACTTGATATTAGAAGTGAGGTTGCTCTTGACTCTAAACATTTGTGAGGATCATCCAGTGGCGCTATAGCTGCTTACTAAAAAAGATAATTGCGCAGTTATATATATGTATTCAGCAGATATGTGTATGTCCTTCAAATTTGACGCTAAGAACAGAAAAAAACAGCGAGAGCAACTAAAATGTCAACTACAGGAAATTTTGCTGAGCAAGCGGAAAACATTTCATGTTGGCATAGCGAGAAACTCTCCGTAAAAGAAGAGACCAATTCCACCAATAACACCAGCAACAACTCTGCCGTCAACAACAGCAACAATTGTAACACAAACAAATCTATTACGCCAGCAGAGCCAAAAAATTGCGCCATCAATATGGACAGCAATCAGAGCAATGAATTCCAGGAAATCTGTAGAAAAGCCCAAGCTGGTCAGAAAATTATGGTTATTATGCGGGGACCGGCGGGCAGCGGAAAATCTACAATGGCCAAATCAATATTAAAACAAATTCACTTACTAGACCAACATCCCATTACGGATTTTGTTCACAGCAGCGATGATTACTTTATGACGCCTCGTGGATACGAATTCAATCCTAATATTCTGCCTGAAGCCCACGACTGGAATAAGGAGCGGGTGAAGCGCAAGGCGGCAGCTGGCTGGAGCCCTATCATAGTGGATAACACGAATATTATGATATGGGAAATGCAACCCTACGTACAAATCGCCGTGCAGCACGGCTATCTAGTGGAGCTACTGGAACCCCAAACCAGCTGGTCCAAATCAGCCACAAAACTGGCCCAAAAGAACGTGCACCAGGTGCCAAAGGACGCCATCAAGCGCATGCTTGATCGCTATGAGAAGACTAGCGTCTCCGAGCTAATCGGGGTATGTGAAAGCATATTATATATAGAATTACATTATATATACTTATTATTCTGTTATTGACAGTTTCTTAAGGATACCAAATACACAGTGCCATTGCCGCAGCTGCGATTGCAGCCGCCATTGCCGACAGTTCCAGCGCCAATAACACTGTCTCTACAACCGCAACGATCCGCCTCCAAGGACCAATTGGATAGCCTTAAGCTAAACGTTAATGCTCAAACTTGGATGCCGTATGAGCAAAATGTAAACAATTATTGGGCTCAGCAGAGCGACCTGCCCATACAACCAACTGTTGCCAGCGCATCAGGAGCAACAGGCGAAAGGTCGTTATTGGATTTATTGCGCGATGAGCAGCCAGCAGCAGCGATAAGTGTGAATACAAAATCGATCACTGATGCTAGTCACAATGCCTTGCAACGTCACAGTCTGAACTGTCCGAACGAGGCGGCTGGCTTTGCGTCGTTGCGTCAGATGTATCCGAACAAACAGTTGACAGGTCTCTGGGATTTGTATGGGAAGTGCAACGGCGATGTCGACTGGGCAGTGGACATATTAATCAAAGAAGATGAGCTCAAGACAGACGATGCTGACGCGACGTTGCTCCAGGAAGTCGAAGAATTTCGATGCGAATGCAACCGGAACAATTTTCAAATGCAAAGTCCAGCTGCCCCGGCTGCTCTGTCCCCACCAATACCTAACAAGTACCAGTCCAAGCCGCAGCGTCAACCGCGTGCCAAACGCAATGTCGGTAACAGGGAGCTGCAGCTGGAGATCGAGAACTGTTTCGTTTTGGGCGATGATCAGTATTCGGAACACACGCGCAAGATACGAGACATACGCAATGGCATTTTAGATCAACCGCTACCACCAGCAACCGTAATGGAGCCAGCACCATTGCCGGCTGCCGCGGGTGCGTCCTCAGTTGCCGATGAGGACGACGATGATTCGGAGGATAATGCACTGCTTGAAATGGATCTGGGGGAATTCTTAATAAATCAACTGCGCAGTCACTTTCAGTGGGAGGGTGAAATGCTGCCCAAAGAGCTGGAGGTATTGCCAACCAAAGTGTTCTTGCCGCGACAACAGGCCAAGCAGCTCTACATGCTGTGGATGGAAGCGGTGCACAATCAGCTCGAGGAACAGCGTCAGCAAACGTTGCGAGACGATGAGCAATTCGCACGACTGCTCAAGCATCCAAAATATGCCGACTGCAGCGAGTCGCCTGGCAATGTCAACGAGCTGTTGGATATGGAGCTGGCATGGAGCATCTACAACAGCGAGCAGCAAGCGGCAAATCAAACAATTCAAAATAAACCCAATGATATTGCCACCCACTTAACAAAAATGAAACTGTGTGAGAAATTCCCCGAAATACCCTGCGATACCGTGCTGCAGGTCTTTGACGACACGGACAATAACTATGCGAAGACCGTGGAGGTATTAGACAGCAATGTGAAGGTCGAACTAACCAGCGCCGAGCTCTACGCGAAGGCGCAGCGCGAAAACGAAAAGGTAAGCGCCATCATTATAACTGTAGTTAGATCTCATTAAACTTAATTTTTCTCTTTAACAGCTCAATCAACAGGTGCAACAGCAGGCACAGCCGAAAGTTGCCAGCCCACGTGTCGCATGCAATGCCAAATTGCTGTCTCCACAGTTGCACGAGGAGGCCAAATGTGCCGCATTGCGAGACTTTGAGGAGACACGCAACTTGGCCGCCCACCACGCCCAGCTGAGAGCCGAATGCAACCTGAAAGCCAAGCAAGCGATACAGCAAGGCAATGGAAGCGTTGCGCTCTACTACTCGGAAATAGCCCAGCTGCATAAGAAGAAGATCGACGTATTTAATCATCGTGCGGCCAACTGCATCATGGAGGTGCATAAGCATACGCAGAACAATCCCGATCTGCTTGATCTACACTATCTGCATACCATAGAGGCGGTGAGCAGCCTCGATCTATTCCTGGATCGCCATATAAATGTGCTGCGCAATAGCACTCGAGTCTACAAGCATATTTTCATCATAACGGGTCGAGGACTACACAGTGCAAATGGCGTATCGACCATTAAGAAAAACGTAAAGGCCAGACTAGCAGAGCGACATTTGCGGTGAGTCCTTCTCTTTGAATAATAATACAAAGTATTTAATTTTACGTCTTCTTTCAGCTGGCAGGAGGTCAATCCGGGTCTGCTTCGTGTCAAAATATTTTCGGCGTCACGTCATTCTAAGAACTTTTGACCATTAAAACGATACTTCACCATATATCCATATAACACCATAAATATAAATTAGGCTGTATGGCACAAGACGCAAGCTGTTCGAAGGCATCATACATCTATATGTTGCGCCACCTCACTTATAAATTTTTGTATAACAATTTTTACAAAATGAATAGTCTAACGATATATACATTCGTATTATTTTGTGTGTTCAGCAGACATTCCCCACACTTTTTAATAATCACTCCCAATCGATATTACTTTTTGCTTATCAAGGATATTTTTAAGATAGCATTAATAAGTGTTATCAATATAATTTTAATTTTTTTTTTTTTCTTATCCATGATAATGATTATTATTTCAAAATTTAAAATATGTAAACAGTTGTTAAATATGGATTGATTAAGCAGAGAATCCCATTATCTCCTATCTTTTACATTGGTTTTTGTTAAATAGGGATTAGTTAAGTAGAGAATCCCATTACCTCCTATCTTTTACATATAAATGTGGAAAAATGAAGATTTCATTTTAAAATCGTTTTTAACCAAAAGACAAAGGATTTCCTTTATAGATACATATGTATCAAATATATAATTTAAATATTCATATACAGGAACAACTTACTAGGAAATAAGTTTTAAATGTTTTTAATTAAAATCCAAAAAAAAAATGTAAATAAAATAGTTGATAAGAAATCAAACAAAATTGAGTTTTACTTTTAGGGTCTGTATAACTTAAGTCAGAAATTTCTCCTGAACAAATGACTCAAATCTGTAAAATATTCTGTGAAATAAATTAACGAAAAACAGATGTATAAATCAATGGCTGATTAAAACTTGTGAAGCTTAGCAGCTGCTTGCATCCTCGCATTTGTGTCTGGCAGGTAACCAACCAATGCAGGTAGCACCTGAGCAGCTGAAACGGTCCGTATGTTCCGCCTACCTGGAACTAGCAGAGACCAGGCGGACCCATCATAAAATAAAAATAAAACACATATTCTCTTAAATGTTTAAAACATGGAAAGACAGATGTTTTAATATATAAATTCAGCATCGAAAATATAAAATTATATAATAGTAATGCTTATCCAATGAAGTACACGAAGTGTACATAGCTTAAGTCTAGAAATTCAGTGGCAGTCTAAGCAAATGTGTCATATATGGCTTTGGTTGTGGCCCTGTTTGCCCAGAGTGTGGAAACTAGGTGAGTTCATCTTGCAGCTGATTGCATGGTGATTGATTCTCCTGTCCATCGAGATGCAGGCGATTCATGGCCACTAATTCCATCAAATTAGCGCGACTGCGTTTTGGTGTGAAGCGATTGGCTGAGTTGTGATTCGAGCCGTTGCCAGCGCTTTTGTTCAGCTTCTCACGCGGTGGCGTATGCAAGAATACGCCTTCGAAAATGGTCTCCAAACTGTTGGCATGCTTAAGTCCCACGGTTGAGTCATCCGCGCTGTCATTGGGTGCACTTATCTGTGCGTTGATCTCATGCAAGGCCACGAATTCGGGATTGTTCTGGCGCCCAGGGCTATGCTGCTGGGCTGGCAGCTGCTTTGGCGTTTCCATGTCCGAAACATTCAAGTCATCAATTGGCGATGGCGTGCGTCCATGGGGCGAGTAAGCCCGTATTTCGAAAGCAGGCAGCTCATCGAAGTCTACCGGCTCGCCCATGTCGTGCTCCAGGGCGAGCGACAAATCGCTTTCGCTTTCTAGCGAAGACATCGAGCACTGAAGGATATAGGAGCTATTTAGCTGCAGCTCGACATTGGCCATTGTAGTTAATGTATTTACCGCATCCGCGTCTGAGGTTCTGTCCATGTTGTTGGTTGAGCGTGCTGTACTTATATGCAATGCCGACATAAAGACGACCATTACAAATCTGGGAAAATCAGGCTGCCTGTTGATTGCTGACCTGTCAGCGATCTGCTTTTTTCTGGCTTAATATTTTCGGGAGATTCGAGGATTCGTTGCGCAGGTAGTCAACAACTAACTCGCTTCGTTTTGCCGCACCAGTCGGCAAACAAAATATTGTTATATATCGAGATGCTATCGATAAATTCGAAATTCAAGTCTATGCCAGTGTGACCAAAAATGTGAAACAAAAAATACTAACATGTGTGTGGAGAGCAAAACTATATATTTCCATTTTTCCGTTAACAATGATAATTTACCTTAACAGTAGGCAATCTATATATTTTTTCAGAGTATTTCTCTTTCATGTTAAATAGAACAACAACCAACAGTATTTTATTTAATTTCTGCTATCAGATACTTTATAGTAGTTATTATAATTAATGATACGTATTAGATCAATTATTTTAGCTTGATATCCTGAAGCAGCGACCTTGTTTCCCAAGTAGATGGCATAGCGAATGAATTTTTCAAATTCGGTTTCTTCGAATACTAAACGCTTATATCGTGGATGAACAAACTGGTTTTCGTCATCTACCACGAACGACTTTGAGTTCAGAATTCTGCAAAGAGAAATATGTTTAAGCACAATTATTAAAAGAATCAGTTTTAACTTACTTGCAAAAACGCAGCGCAATCACAAGTATATTGTCGATAGTTTCCCGAAATTTTATGCTCTGACGATTGAGTAGGGAATAGAATGCGATCTCCTTCAAGTAGTCCACGTGTCGCTGATAAAGTTCTTCAACAGAGCCTACCATGAGTAGCTCATCGTTAAAGGACTTCCACGTGCCCTCCAATGCACAAGTGACCAGGTGATTCTGCAGCGTGAGAACGAAATGGGACAACTTGTGGCGCACCATTTGCAAATGACGATACTGCGGCGATTGCTGTAGCCTTCGGCCAAGGCGTCTCGTTGACTGCAGGAAGTCCTGATAGGTCCGATCCATTATGAAGCTGACATGCCGAAGCTTCATCAAATGCGAGAATATTTGGCCATACTTTTCCATGGTCTCAACACTGAATACTAGGTTCAATGGCCAGTCTATCTTGCACTCCAGCTTAAATATGGACAGGGCATTGATATCCATGAGATCAAAACTTTCCGGTATGTTCATACAATTCAAGGCCAGATTATCGGCCACTAGAGCCGTTTCAGATCCCTCTATAACTCTGTTGACCAGTGAGTTGTTGAGTATCGAGTCCAGGACACCCTTTTGGCATAGGCTATGTGGCGTCGAACAAGACTCCATTCGACTCAGGATTCCGCTGATCAGTATAGTTCCGAATTCGCCGTCTAGCAAAAAGAAATATTTGCGTAGATCGCAAAGATAATCATAAACTTTTCGCTCGTAGAATATGCGCAGAACCTCGTTGCGCAACAGCGACAAATGCGATCTGAGTGGCAACAAGACAGAGAGTTGCATATATCTTTTGATTATGAACGGATTATACCCGACTTCTCCCATCTGATTCACATGGGACCGCTCCTCCCTATCCTTTTGTGATATGGGTAAGTAAAATACTGATTTTTCGTTCGGTGCAGGGACAATTTGGGGCGCAGGCTCAGTTAATAATGAAACTGGCTCTAAAGCTTCCTGATCCTGATCCTGATCTTGTTGTTGATGTTGATCCTCATCACAGTGAATACTACTATTTGTATCATTGTTATTGGCAACATCAACGATTTCTTCGGGAATATCGACATCGATTTCCACATCGGATGTTATGGACATGGGCGTCCCAGTGTCCAATGTTGACTCCGGGCTAAAGTCTTGTGGTTTCAGTGGCAAATGCATGGTATTGCCTAATCCTCCACTGATTGCGAAATCACCTTCCATTACTTGACGGCGATTTCGTTCAAGTTCTGTGTCTGAGTGCAAAAGACGCTTCTCGGATTCGCTATTCCCATCGTCCTCAGTGTTGAACGAACTGAACGTATTATGCTGATGCATGCGCAATCGATTGCGCTGCAAATCTGTGAGATCTTCGATATTCATATTCATATCTGGCGGTAATTTACTGTGCTGCTCCGTGCAGTTGAGGACTCGCATACGATTAAGTTCCGCATCTGTGAAAGAATGTGCACTGGTGCTCGCCACTTGACGCAGTTGCACTTCCATTTGACACTCCTGGAACTGTTCGGATGAATTGTTGCGCATTCGATTGCGAGCCAAAGTCATATCCCTTTCATTCGAATTGAGCACATCAGCTGGAGTTGGAAGAACCATTTCACTCTCTGGCTCATCTGACAGCATCTCTGGCTTATCCGACTGCATCTCAGGCTTATCCGACAGCATCTCTGGTTTATCCATTACCATCTCCGGCTTATCCGGCAGCTTCTCTGGCTTATCCGGCAGTATCTCTACTTCTGGTTCCTCGCATGACACAAAACTGCGAATACTGCTTGTGCTGTTGTCTGGGCTGACGTCATCAGTCGTTTCCATCGGGGTTGTTGTTTTTTCCTTTATTGGAGCAACTTGTTCTTCCAACTCCTTTTTCTCCTTTTGCAATCGTTGTTCCTTCATTTCATCGCATTTTTTGTGGTATTGCAAATCAATTATCAGCTCTGACCGTTGCTGCTCCAATCGTATCTGTTCCTGTTGCTCGCGCTGCTCATTAAGTTCTTCGTAGCGACGTTTTTTCTTTGCGTTTGCCTCTACTTGTTGGTCTAGTAGATCCTGCTTCCAAGCAGCAATATACGACTGAGTGCAATCCCACATGCGATTGCCGAAGCGTCGGCTATTCTCTAAGTGCTCATCGAAGATGGTTTGCATCTTAAATGGTTTGATATTCTCCAGTATTTGATCGTAATGCTGATCTAATTCTTGGCGCATTTTCATCACCTGCGGTTCCGTAAGGCAGAACACCAAGTTCGGATACTTTAAAGAGAATACTGGGTGCTAAAGGGCAACCAATCTGTTGATTAACTAGTTCAATAAGTCTGTCGTGTCCACTCACCTGCGCATTATAGCTCTTGAGAAATCGGTTGTATTTCCCGCATTGGAGTATGGCCTGTTCACAGCCCAATAGAAAGCCGGGCACTGCATCGGATCGTATATAGTAAGCCCTGTCGAAAAACTCTTTGCTGCGCTCGTGCTTTAATTTATGCGAGCAAAAGCTAATGAAGAGCTCGTTGAAGGGCTCGTCGAGTTCGCCTTGATAAAGCCAACGTTGCAGCTGTGCGAAGTACGTCTCACACATGCACCTCATCAGGTACATAAGTAGTTGAGTGAATTGGCAATTGATGCCCACATTCATGAATGACCAAACGAAGGTCAACAGACTCATTCCACAGATGCCGCTTAAGCCGTCCGCATTGCTTACTGAAATTTAAAACAAATTTAAGTTAAGTGGAACAGATGCGGGAAACACAGGCTTACGACTGTCGTCAGATTCAAGCATCCGGTCCATCTGCTGTAACAAATCCATGGTGGGGCCAGCGCCACGCAGCAATTGCCCCAACGTATTGGCAGGTAGCGTTAGTAGAAACAGCCGGCTGTTCGTAAGGAAATTTATAATAGCCTGACGCAAAGCCTGTAAAAGGAAACGTTAATTGCATCATGAAACTTGGAAGTATTGATTCCGCTTACTCGGTTGAGAGGTCGTTCGATACGGTTCGGAGCGTGTTGCCAGTGAGTGCGCGTACGTAGACGACGATAGGCTCTGCCAGAGGCAAGGAATGGATCTGCGAATTCAGCCAGCTGCTCGGGCAAAACATCTTTTAGTGTTATGTTGGGTTTCAATATAAAGTTCTCTTCATCTGTCCAGACTATAGTTTTTGATTGCAGGCCCGCTTTAGATAATTAAAAGTTAATTAGTCACTAAATACTTGAGTTCATGGGCATATTCTCACCTGCAGCCTGTTTCAGATGCTCAATAAGAGGCGGCAGCTCAATGAAAGCCAACTGCAATGTCTGGTCCTGGAGCCATTTGAGCTCGTTGCTCACCAGCATATCCGAAACGAAGTGTTTCTCCAGAGTCGTTGAGTCTTTCTGAGCCACGCATTCACTAACAGGTTCCTTGTCTTTCTCCCGAAAAGGCAAATTAATCTTGACACGACTTGCACCTTGCTTGGATTCGTTTATACGCGCCATGGAGTCCTTCAATATCGAGCACCTTGGGCTGGGCTTCGCCTGGTTCTTTAAAGCGTCGCGCATTGCATCTATGTCGCTTAGATTCGCATTTGACAAGCGACGAAACACGATCGGCTTCATCGCGGCTCGCATATTCTCGATAGATCTTAAAACCCGCGGCGCTGGTGGAGGCGCATGTTCTGATATATACTCCTCGAAGCAGGGATTCGCTTGCAATCGTAGAGGCTTGGCTAACATCATCTTGTTTCCGGTGATTAACCCTGCAGCCGTTGGCTGTTGCTTCTCCTTCTGTTGCTTCTCTCGGGTGATTTTCATGTTTTTGACGCAGTTTGCAATATTGTTGCCCAAGGCACACTTTATGTCAATGCACTGTTCATCCAACGGCTGACACTGTGGCAGCATCATGTCTGCTGATTGAGGCAACAATACCGTTTGCTTCTTGGCCGTGGAAGCAGCTGCTGCTGCTTCATTAGTTTGGGCGCGCTCATGCTGCGAGAGTTTCGCCGCAATTTTTTTGACAGAGTTGAAAACACGATTGTTGGCGTTGCAAACGGCTTCCATTCAAAATAATAATACTGTTTAATATTCAACTAATTGTCAATACAAAATTATTGCAAACAAACTGAACAGTTGTTTTCTTCGTTGAATGTATTGGAGATGAGCAGAATTCGGGTTATTGTTACCAATCGTATTCATCGATAACAAATTGTTTCGTGCAACCATGAGCAGATATAATTTGATAGATCTATTTTGTCATTATGAACATTAATTAAATACTATAAATAATATATATACTTAAATACTCACGCATATTTTTCAATTGCGTGTGAGATGCAACATCAGCTGGCGGCTCCATCTCAACAATACACTCTAGTGTACAACATAATCTATTTAAATTGTGCTAAAATGACACTAGCTTCATTGAGTTCGCTGCAATCACAACGATTGCTGATTGACATCAAAACTATTCTTGATGTGTGATCAGTAATTAAAACCACTTTAATTGGAACTGGTTACAACTTAAGTTTATTACGATTTCAATAACTTACAACTACATACGATCTGGGTAATATATTGTTAATTAGAACTTTTGAATAGGGACGTGCTGCTTCAGGGTGCCATAATACATTCAATGTTCTTGAGATTGGCGCAAGCTCGATATAGAAACGCGAATTTTATTGGAGCAAGAGGAAAATAGAAGAAAAAAAAAAACAAATGCGGTGTTTACGGGAATAAACTAAATCAAAAGAAAAGTTTAGGATGAAATGTTTACAATTCGGCAAAACGAGCGCCAGCGCAAAGGCTAACTGCACATAGATCAGCCAACTTAGTAATAAAATATAATATTAATCAAAGAGCATTTGGAGCGCATCAGGGGGTGAAGAGCTTCTAGGTAAACAGTAAATTATGATGCTTAGCTCGTCGTTGGGAACTTGTTGCACGGCTGAATAATAGACGTTTTCCGAGCAGGCACCGTCTCGGGTGTCGGTATGGCTTCGCCGGTGGTCACCTTGTTGGCAAACACCTGCTTAACGCCGCCGCCTTTCTGCTTCGCCATTTGGTAATCTCCCGAATCAAAGAATTTTTGCTTGAATTAAAAGTAAAAGTATATGAAGAGTTAGAAATGTTAATCAATGAAACAGATGTGTGGTTTAACCTACTCCCTTTTGGAGACGCTTCTGAAGGAAGGCGGAATGTCCTCCGGGCACACGCATCCCACTTGGATATTTGGACTTGAGTTTTTCCTCCTCAATCTTCTCCAAATCTCTGGGATTGACTTGCTCGGCTGCTGGCTCGTTCTCCTGCGGCGTGGTTGCCGGGCTGTTTTCTTCAGTTGAGCTCATGATGTTCTGTGTTAAAGCATCAATTGATTAAAATATATATAAATAAACACGAAAAATCTTGCCCAAAGCTAAATTGTAAATATGGCGATAATACAAGCTAAACGCGACAAGGACAACTGAATTTAAAAAGCGAGCGAAAATGGCCCGATGAAATTGCTTTTCATAAAACATCGCACACACACACACTGTCCATCTATGTGTGCATACACACACACGCATGTATTTACATAGACTTGCTAATATGTAGTGCGAACGACGACGAAGCGTAATATAATCGTATTAATCTCATGTGCAAATATTGTTACGATTTAATACTTACGCAAAATACATGAGTATGTATATGAATATGTGTTTTTACCTTTGTCTAGCTGGATGCGTCAAATGTGACAAGTAACTGTTGTTTTCGTTCTTTTTGCAATCAAGAACACATGCACGCCGTACGCCTTAAGCTTTTAAGTTAATTACAAAATTTGTAAACACACACTGGCTTTATAGTATATAGCAATGTAAAATATATGTCTCTCCCAGATGTGTATTTTCTCGCTGTATGACAAATGTCCACAAATTTGAGATTTTCTTTTTTGCTTAATGCAATTTGTTCACTTTTTTGGGAGACGCTACAAAATAGAGTTGTCTCGGATCAATCGGAATAAGTTCAATGGAGCGACGCATTACACAAAATGAACGAATAAGTCACTTATTGTCGTTCATCATATGGTTCATAATTTGAAAACATATGTTTCTGTCAACCGAAAACTTAACATTTCAGCAAGTGTTATTATCAGCTAATTCCTAGTTTTGCTGTTATATCTTCCAATTCTAAGCAAATTATTTCAAACTCTTTGAATAGTTTTTTGAGAAATACTTAATCTAAATCTTATAACTAAACTTTATGCGAGCTTTTAAGCTCAAGAGGCAAGCAACTCAAGGGGCTGCTGTTATTCAACAGTACCCCAATGTTGTGATGCAAATAAACCGAGCAAATGTCTGCAGGGATGGAACGAAAAAAATGGTGCGCAAATAATAAATTAATATTCTATTCAAATTCCATATATACTTTTGTACTAATTGTTCGTAATACATAAACTAATTTAGTTTGTTTTTATTTTATAAATTATCACTTGGCACTTACACAAGTCTTGTAATTTTAATTTTTAATTTTATATTGACTTTAGGTGTATGTTATGTGCATTTGGTTCTTTGAAGGGAGTACCCCTACTATTTTTCTTGTTATTTCTGTAATCAGTTGGGCCAAATTGCTAAAGAATCCAGCTGCACTTCCTCATAGATGTGTTTTTTTAGTTTATTTTAATTGAAGTGAACGAATTTGAAGTACACCAGAGATACTTAAGCGTCTAGCAACGCAAAGAAAACGATTTATGATGGGATCCAGAGATAAATCAAAGTTTAAAAATTTCCTCAAGAGCACTAAGCCTCCAGGTAAAAACGACAAAAACAATTTCAATAATTGCTTAAATTGAATATGTATTTTGCCAGGTAACTCTGGCGAGCGAGCACTGCTCCTAGAGTTCGAGCTTGAGCTGCGACCCGAGCAGCCAATTGCACAGCGATGTAAAATGCTCAAAGAACTGGGAGATTCGCATTTGCAGAACATCAACTTGGATGAAGTAAGAGAAGTGTTTCTGCCAGCCGGCGATTTGTGTAGACTTGTAAATAATGTTGTTTCGCATGCAGACTTCGATAACCAACCTGTGGCAGCTCACCAACGATCTCATTGTGCCTAACAAGCCGGCAGAAACACGCCAAGCTGCCTTAAGTTTCTACAAGCGTCTCATTTTCACGCAATACAAAAATCTAACGTTAATGCGTGAAAAGTTCTTTCTGGTGATACAAAACCACGAGGCGCACGAGGATCTGCGGCATCTGCTGGAGCTACTCGACACCCTCACAGAAAACGGCAAGGATATTACCAATTTCGAGGAGAAGGTGACTGGGTTCCACAAGGCGCTTGGAATTCTTTTGTATATTTTACGTTTCTCTACAGATTGGTAAATTTATGCTGCTTTGGATACCCGCTATCACAGATGCCGATTTGCTGTGCCCCTATCTGCAGATGATGATCAATCTCATTAAGTTCAATGCAGCACACCTGGATAAAGATATACTCGTGGGAATAGTACAGTGGGTGACATTTTGCATTATGATTTGAATGGACTAATTGAATCTTGTTGTATTTCAGAAATGCTTGCGAGCTGAGCTGCACTGTGCCGAATGATGACATTGGACTCCAATGCCTGACCGTCTTGGAGATGGTCATCGGCTACACCATATTCCCCAGCGAGCCGTTGCACCAGTGCATCGTCACACTGTGCCGCACAATGAGCAACGAACGCTACTGCCAGGTGTCGTATAAGGTATGTCAGACTATTACTTTATTTAAGGCAGGCAATGAACGTGATTTTAAAATAACAAAAACTTTGAGGACAGCTTGTTGCTGCTAATGTTCTCAGGCTTGGCTCTGTTGTCATTCAACTGGTCTGCCTGCTTGCTGCTGTTCGCCTTCTGAATTTCCTTGCTGTTGATTCGCTGTGTTGTAGTTGGCGTAGCTTGCGTGCTGGCTGTTGCTCTGAAGCACTGGAAACTGCTGTCAGCTGTACAGTAACGCGATGAGACGTCGAAGTACTGGCCTTTTGGGCAGCTCAATTCAATGGCCTGGCTGCCAATGCACACGTAGTATCGACTGCAGTCTTTCGAGTGCGGTACCAGTCGACTGCCTTCCCGTTGGCACTCTTGCAACGGCCGCTGGGCAAGCTGAACCACCGGCTGGCACTTTCCTCTCGTGTCCGGTAGGCAACTGTTAACCCTTTCCTCATAATAATAATTATGAGGGCATTGCAGCAAGATGGCCTGGCCCTCGACACAACGATAAAAGCTTCTGCAGTCGTTGGAATTGGTCAGCGTTGAGTGCTCCGGCAAGATGCAGCTGCACTGATGAGCTGGCGTTATGCTAACCGGCAGACAAGCTCTTCGCTTGGCATCGAAGTAGAAGCCATACGTGCACTTGATCACTGAGAGCTCACCTCGACTCGAGCAGTGTTTGAAGCGCGTACAATCGCCATCGAAGCGTTGAACGCCAATCGAATTGCAAGTTGCGACACACGAGCCTCGGACGCAGCGTTTCTGCTGGCTGCTGAAATAGTGTTCCTCTGGACACCTAAACTCCTGGTAGCTCCTGTCTTTCATGCCCGTGCACACATAGAATCTATCGCAATGCCGTTCATCCGGCAGAATAGTCCACGTTGAGGCATTGCCGCACAGCGACTCGGTCTCGCGTTCAGATCTAATTCGTGCCAACCGCAGCAACAGGACTATGATCAGTTGCAGCAGGTCTGCAAGACAAAGAATCGAATATAATGTATTCCCAGTTGGAGATCCAGAGACTTACAGCTCTTCATGGGTATTTATTTGTGTCCAAAAGAAATCTAAGGAATGCGTCGCACTCTTCATATCGGCTCTACTTTTATGCCATGAATTTATCAGTTCATTTCCGATGTGAGATTGGGGTTACACTTTGTTTGCTTATGCTAATGAAATTCTAGTGTTTTCTTACACCTTATCTGATCCCTGTTCGGGTGCTGCCAGCTTCTTATCGACCACGAATTGGGCTGATAATTAACCAGCTAAACATCAAAATTCCCCACCTGATTGCCGACTTCCGAAATGAGTAGTACAAGGTAAGGTGATGTGTCGCTCGCTATCTGGGTCGACTCTGTGATTCACTAAGAAACTCTCAAGAACATTTTTAAACATCAATGAAAATGCATTTCATTAGCTCTCATACACAATTTTGTAACAATAACATCAGGCGTGGTAGCAGGCAACGAGGTCCTTGGGCATGCAGCGCATCTTGTCGAATCCGTTTATAGATACCTTGAAGCAGGCGGCTCGTGTGGCATATTCTATGGCATCACGCATGGGCATTTTGTCGTCCTGCATGGCATAGATGAAGCCGCCCACAAAGGTCTCTTCCTCGCCAATCACATCGACCACTTTCTGCGGCTTGTGGGGGCCCACCTTGAAGTATTTGCCATCAGGCATCAGGCAGCTGGAGCCCTCTTCATAGTTGTTGTATATTATTATGGGCTGGTGCACCGTCTTCTTTAAGCAGGTAACCGGGTCCCGTTCCGGTATTACTTCCGTTATATATGGGCTCTTCTTTGGCTGCATACTTAGCCATTGCTTGCGAGCGACATCCATGACATCGTGTACGGCCCACACTGTCTCTCGTCCATTCATATAGCCATTGTCCACCTTGAGCTGCTTTCGGATGAGCACGTAATCTGCCAGCGAGGCCATAAGGCAGCTAAGTGGCTTCAAGTCAGCCAGGTCCACGGACAATATGATATAAGCGTCCGGACTGCGATCATTGTAAGCTCGCACAGCGCGCACCATGCGAATCGTTTCCCCGATGTTGCGCGATTCGAAGTGTATCCAGCAGTATTGGCGGTAGTCCACGGCGCCCACGAATTGCTGGTAGGTGAGCTCGTGGGTGTGATTCGTGTACTCCACGGTTGTCTGGTCAGCCTTGCCGCGCACTGCGACGATGATGCGATGCGGCGGCTGTTGGCTCGTGCGCGGGCAATTGGAAATCTGAATGTCCATGGCCTGGAAACTGGTCATTAGGAGCTCGAAAGCGGGCACCTTGGTCAGCTGTCCGAGAAACTCACAGACGGTGCCCAAACGCCGTAGGACGCAACAAGTGTTCGGAGCATAGCCGCCGAGGCGCCAGAAGCCCTCATCGATCCTTTCGATTATGCCGGGCTTGGGCTGTTCGTTGCATATGTTGATCACATCCAAGGTGCAGCGACCCACTACTAGCACGCGGCGCGGGGGTGGCGGCGGTGGCGGTGGCGGAGGCGGTGGTGGCAGATAGCGCACCCTCTTCACAGTAATGAACTCCTTAACAATCTGTTTTTTCATGATTTTTTTTATAATTTTATGAATCTAATTTTAAAGTTTCGTGCCAAATGACAAATGACTTCATGGACGATCAGTATACACACTATAATATAAGTTTTTTGTTTTTATAGATCATGAAAAACCTGCTGGGCACTCAGCTGGGCTATCACTCCATGAAGATGATGTGCAACATCCTGAACGACAAGGGGCAGTACGAGGACGCGCAACTGTTGCGAGGCGCAGTGTTTCACCTCAACATGAATATCTTCGGGTCGAACATCATTTTTCAGGTCTCGTCGATGATCTATGCCACCAACGTATTAATGGGCTTTCGGAATGTAACTGGCAACTCAACTCAGCCTATAATTCTTGATATTGATATAAACTAATATACTCTTGCAGGCACTGGACAGCAACGAGGTGATTGTGACCTATGAAGTGATCCTCAGTGTGCGCATGGTGATCAACAAATACAGACATGAGCTCTCCGAGATAATATGGGATCTGATCTGTGACATTATGACGGCGATTGTCGACAACATCGAGGAGTATGGTGCGTATTGCGATCAGCAATGTCCCTGTGAACTAAACTCAATCTATCTAATCTTGCAGAGCGTTCGGGTGTTAACAAGGATCGATTGCATCACTTACAAATCAATTTTCACGAGAACATTGACTGCATTGAGAAGCTGCTCAAAAATGAGCGTACGCAAATCCTTTGCAATGTGGATCCGATCTACGATCTGATCGAACGGGTCGCGGATCGACGTCCAGAGTCGTCTGTACTGAGCCTCATCGACTACCGAACGCAACGTGTGACTGCTACTCGACCAGAGTGGCTCCTGAGCTTGACCCAGTTTGTGCATCGCTATTACCGCATGTCGAACGTGAATGTGCGCATCAAGATCATTGATTCTCTGGTGCAGATTATGAACCAAAATCGATACAGCTACGAGGAGGAGATACTCGATCGTGTGGTTGTGCCACAGCTGGCGCAGATTCATCAGGAGCCCAGCGTGCAAGTGCGCAAGGCGGTGGCTACTGCTCTCTGCAATTTTGCGACCCATTGTGATACAAAACGCTGCCTGGAGCTGTTGGACATATTGGAGGCGCTCATCAATCGGCCCTTCGAGCAGATGCGGCAAATTTCGGCTGAGCCCAGCGCAACGGAGGCAGGCAGCAGCATTGTCATAAAAAATGTGGCCGAAATTGAGGATATAACTGCTGCTATCGATGGGCTAGTAAAAGTGTTTGCCATCAAGCTGCATCGCCAGCCGGCCGCACATGCCATTAAGATATTCAATATCTTGATGGATCACCTAGAAATGCACTATGATCGCCCAAAGGTCTTTGAGCACGCGAGCACTGTGCGGTGCAAGGTAAACCGATTTGAAATGGTAAATACTTCTACCTATATATGATAATCCTGGAAATATCTTGCAGATATTCAGCTGGATGCTCCAGATACGTGCTAATGCCTCTTACCATATTGGGTATCCTGACAGCTCCGACACATTGGTGTTTAGCCACTATTTGGGCATCGACTTGCCAGCACCACCGCAACCACAAACAGCTACAATATCCATCAGACGTGCCTGTAATCTGATCGTTCGCTGTTTAGAGCATGACTCTGATTACATAGTGTTTGAGCTGGTCATCACGAAACTGCCGAGAGTGCTGCAGAATAAGGCCCTCATTCAGGGCAACGATATTGAGAAGCTGGCCAACACATTGTTCAAAATCAACTCGATTAGCAACAATAAGTTTAAGCAACCCACCGAGAAAGTCCACGGCCTTGTGGTGCCGGCAATCGCCTCGCTGGTCATCTATCACGAGAGCCTGCAGCCGCCGCAGCACTACAGCATCATTACAGCACTCCTATCCCGCTTGCAAACGGGCATAGCCAGTGTCTGCATCAATACAATGGTCATCATCATCCTGGAGATGCCCGAAGCCCTAATGCGTAAGCTGCCGGATATTTTGTGGCAAATAAGCAAGATGTCAGACACCACTACGGTGGCCATTCCAGTTTTGGAATTTCTATCGCGTGAGTGATTATGTTTAAGATTACATATACCTAAAGATATTCTCATATATATGAGAACGATGACTGACGGCTAGTCCTTGGTGGATAGCGTCTCTTCCCCAATAGAAACTAGTTGAGATATATATTTTTTCTCTGCTTATTAACTAACTAAAATTTGCTTGCAGTTTTGATTCAGCTGCCGAACCATCTATTCTCCAACTTTACGCCCATGCACAATATGTATGTCTTTGCCATATCACTGCCATATACAAAGCCTCACCGATACGACCACTATACGGTGACCTTGGCTCATCATGTGATTGCGGGCTGGTTTCTGAAGATCAAGTTGGAGCTCCGCAAGAATTGCGTCGGCTATATCAAAAAGGTAGGCTAGTAGTTACTAATACTATTCACTAATCACATTTACCAAAAAACTATTATTCGTCTTGCAGTCCGTGCAGTCGAATGCCAAGATGCTCTACAACGACATCGTCAATATTAACTCGTTGAACGTGAATGAGGATTCCTCGAGTCGTAAACGCAGCACTAGTCTAACGGAGCGAGGAAGCAGGAATAGCGCAACGACGCGCAATGATTCAGATATGCGGCCGATGATGAACAATACGCTGCGCAACTTTCATGCAGATTTGGTTGAGACATGCTTTGACTTTCTAGAACGTCATACATTCTCGCCGTGCCCCTCCTTACCCAAACGGTGAGCATGATTGACTCTTCCTGAATTTACTGTTTATTCATCTTGCTTTCCTGCAGCTTGCCGGCCATTGATTACTTGTTAAAGAATGGTGTCTCGCAGACCTGGCTGGTGGGTCACAATTTGGTCACAATTACCACGTCCGGCTGCCCGTCGGGGCCCACACGCAACGGCCTCTGCGAACGCTGTGCGCAATTGGGCAAGGCGCCTAGCATTAGTCTAAACTCGAAGAGCCTGAGCGATGCTGCGCAACCGCCTTTGTCGCCGGAGCGCGAGCGGCGCTACACCAAGATGACTTTTCAGCATAGCAGCGTCAATGAGAGTGCCGGCAGCACGGAGCATACTTCGTCCTCATCAACAACGAATTCGGATGGCCCCGCACATCCGCATCGGCAAATATCGAACAGTTCAACGATCTCGTTAGACACGTATTCGCGGCGCGGGTCCAACCCGGAGGCTTCTGGCGCCAGCAACTTAGTCGAGGGCTCCCACACAGGCAGCAATACTTCTCTTTTGGGCAACTCCCTTTCGCTATCAACGGCCAGCGTTGGTCCTTCCACGCGGTCAGGTCCTGTTGTGCAGCAGCCTGTCTGTGCCCGTACATGCACTAGCTGGGCTGAAATCTTCATAAGACGTCCGACGGGCAATATATCATGGATAACTCGCATTGAGAACCCCATCGCCAACGACTGCTTCGGTCAGGATTTGCCTTTCAATAGCGTGGTTTCACTTTTCTTACCCACTGCCTTTGGCGGTGTGTTTGGGCCAGACAACCCCGTGCAGGAAATTTTACATCAACAGCCATCACAACCGGAAACTCAGTCAGCGCCAGAGGCAGACGTAGGACCAGAACCAGAACCACAGCCACAACCAGACGTGGAACCAGTACTGTCACCAGCAACTGTGGCAACTACCAGCGAAATCCGCAACCAATTAGTAGCTAAGGCGCGGGCACTCTATCGCCAGGAGGAGGTGTACTCCGTAAGCAGTGCCGGCGGCGGAAGCAATGGCGGCACAGCGGCCATTGACATTCCACGCCTTGCTGCTTGTGTCAAACGTGGCAAGGACGCAGCTCTGAGTGGAAGCGTCAGCGATGGTGAAGCCGATGATGAGGCTTTAGCATTTGGGGATGGTCAAAGTCGAGTACGAAATCCGGTGCGACGCGTCAACTCCAGTCCAGAGATGACATCTAGCTGGCGACAGGCATTCCTGGCTGCGAAGCCAGCCCCCCTCTCCCAAGAATCGGAGGCGGTCAAAGCTTCGTTCGAGGAACACCAGATGCCCTCGAAAAAGAAGAGCGTTCAGTACAGCACCAAAGACATGCGTGTCAGCTGCGAAGCTATACCCGAGGAGATAGCTGGCTCAACGCCGCCACAAGGTGCTCAAGCTCTAAAATGTCCGCTGCAACCAGGCGCTGGCACATTGCCGCCCAAACAGCACTCAGCCGACGATGTTAACAGCCAAGGGTCAGAAGTCGCAGTTCAGCCGGGCACGGTGCAGACCTCTGCATCAGCTTCCTCCCTGAAGCAGGGCGCTGTTGGTAAGCCACCTTTATCACCGGGGCAAGTTCAGGCTACTGCCACACCCAAACAGTCGCCTACTCCAGCAGGCTCCGGCCTCGGTCTAGCCAAGTCCAATAGCAGTGGCTATGGCAGCAAAAATGGCGGGTCGGAGTATAATAACGGCGGCGGTGACATGATGCGCGGTCGCTCGAAGACGATATCAACGGTGCGTGAGGTGAACAACGGTAAAGCGCCGACCACTAACTTCGGAAGCTTCGGTACCGCCAAGCCATCTATCAGCGCCAAGCTCTGCATGAATCCCAGCTTCGTGTTCCTCCAGCTCTACGGTACTGGTCAGCAGGCCGTGACGGAGACTCCGCTTAAAGTGGGCTCGGAGCAGTCGAGCGCATTGACCCTGCTCGATCTTGTGCCACCTTTTGAGACGCATAAGATCGGCGTTTTGTATGTTGGTCGAAACCAGTGTAACAATGAGGTGGAAATTTTGCGCAATTCCTATGGTAGCACACGATATGTCGAGTTTTTGCGCAGCATTGGAACTTTAGTCAGTCTGAAGGAAGCCGAACAGAATAACTTGTTTATTGGACTGGACAAAAGTGGCGCTGATGGTAAATTTGCGTACATCTGGAAGGATGACATACTGCAGGTGAGTTTCTGTATTTTATTTTTAGCTAAAAGATAAAAAAAAACTAATTGAGCCTGGTGTTTACGTTCAGGTCACCTTCCATGTGGCTACTTTGATGCCCACAAATCTGCAGGACGATCCCAATTGCAATGAAAAGAAAAAGCACATTGGCAACGACTACGTCAAGATCATTTACAACGAAAGTGGGGAGAAATATCTATTGAATACGATATCAGTATGTTCTGTGACTGATAACAAACTTGTCCACACAATCTGATCAAATTTTTCTTATAGGGCGACTTTAACTATGCTTGCGTGATCGTTGAACCGCTGGAGCTAAATTCGAATCGTGTATATGTCGAGGCACGCTCAGAGATCTCGAAGGTTTGCCATCTGGAGAAGCGAATAGTCTCCGATCGCAGTGCTCCCTTACTAGCCCGACAGGTGGCGCTGCATGCAAACGTGAGTAATATAGGACTAAAATCCTAGAAATAACTAGATGTGTTATTACTACCGTTTGACCTCTTTTTTCTCCCTTGCAGCTGGCCTCGCTTGTCTACCAAAGTGTGCAGAAGAAGAGCCTCTATGCACCCAATTGGCTGGAGAGATTGCGGAAAATCAAACGGTTGCGTACGCAGGTAATAAATCTGAACAAATTAATGTGTAATGTGTAATGTGTAATTGATTTTTGAATACCTTCAGCTAATTGAGTATAAAATTGAACAAAAAAAGAAGGAACTGAATGGGAGCGCATCGAGCGGCATTGGCAACGCCTCTTCGGCTGCGAGCGCAGATTCTGATGAGCTACGAGCGTGTTTCACCAACTATACATAGACACTGGACAAAAATAAATACGTTTACAATAGGAGGTTTCTAATAAGATAACACAACACACGTAGCCCGCGGCATACTCTTCTGTATTGTGTCTGTGGGAACCATTGGACTACGATGGCAATTTTATTTAAGATTCTTTGGAATTCTGAAATGACTTTAGAGCTTCGCTTACATATATGTTTGTTTCCTTTTTTCCTACATATGTATATCATTATTATTCACATATTTAAGAACTCTATTTTATTTCTGTTTACATATGATTAATATATAATTATGTTCAATTCGTTGTAAGCTTTTCGTCGTTCTGTAGCTCTGCTATGTGATCGTATCCGAGAGCCGTGATCTTGTGACCAGCCACTCGGTTAGCGAAACTTACAGCATCCGATAGGCTGCACTGCATCAGGTAGGTTGCGTATATGAAGCCAGCCATAAAGCTGTCACCGGCACCGAGGGTATCCACGATCTGATCGGAACTAAAGGCGGCCACAGTGGAGAACTCATTCAAGGCGGTGTCAAGACACGCAGCACCTGAGCTACCCCAAGGGCATATGATACTCGGACATTTTGGTTTTAAGTGGCTGGCAAGAGCATAGCACGTTTCCTCAGAGCTTTTCCAGCCCTGCTGGCTGGCCAGCTCGCTAGAAAACACGATATAGTTACATAGGCCACATAGCGGCAGATTCTTCTCAAACATTGTCTCAAAATCTAGTGAGATGAGGATGTTGGAGCTGTTAATTCGATTGTGCTCTTGCACGGCTCTTATCATGTTGATCGTTTCGTGGGCGTGGCGTGCCTCAAAGTGAACCCAGCCGTAGCGATCTAGATCTATTTTCAAAAAGTCTTCGCACGTTATATATGGATAGTTTTTATTGCAGTGCACAATGGTGCGCGAACCGGTCTCCTTGACAATTATCACTGAGGAGAAGGGCGGATCTTTCTCCGTCGTGGGACAGTGCTGAATATCAATGCCGCGCCGATCCAAGTCGTCCAATAGCACCCGGAAGCCGTTCGATCGACTGAGCATGCCAAAGAACTCTACTTTCGCACCCAGCAGTCGGAGCACGGTGCTAACATTGGAGGCATTCCCGCCGCGCTGCCAGTACCCGTCGAGGCATCGCCGATCCGTATCCTCGGTGGGGAAGGTCTCGTTGATCGTCACAAAGTCTATTACGGTGGAACCCACGCAGAGCACGGGCTTCGCTGTAGTCATTGTCAGACACTTAAATAAATACATATGCATGCATGTATTCACTGTAAATGACGAACTGAGCAATTGGAACTTGATCTGGATTTCAATTGAATTTTGTTAAAACAATCTAATCAAGTTGCCTCGCATACATAGAAATGCGTTCGTTATTATTAATGTGTGTATAGAAATATGGACGATTGTTTTTGTTTCTTATCGCGATCCAGCGACTTTAATTGCTAGCATATTCATGACTATTTAATTTCAATTATTGCGCTTATAAATGTACATCAAAATATTTAAGCTTACATATGTTAAATGTAGTATATTTTATAATTTTTGTAACTAATATGAGTTAAAAGTCGATTGCAAGTCGATAACGTTGCGATCAAATTGGAATCGATAACCAAGTCGCTGGTCAGCCAATCGGCAACTGAGCTCGGTCTGTGAAATACCCTGTACCTCCGTCACTGTTGATTTGCTTGCATTTGTGCACGTATGTAAATGCACACTCGCACACACACTTTTAAGCTTGGCGCTTTAGCTAGAGTAGCTGTGGCACTAAGAGAGCAAAACGTCACACGCAATGATTGTGTTTCGCTCATAGAGTGCGACGAAGAACGGACATGCGCAATGCGTCACCTTGTTCAGCGCTCTCCATGCTTCCAGCTGTGCAGTCGCCTGTCGATCAGTTAACCGCTAGTCACCCGCGCGCGCGGTGTTCGTTAGTAGCGTTGTTGCGCGCCGTTGACAGAAAATTCGCATCGTGCCAAAGTGTTTCCTTTATTTTCGCAACTGGCATAGTGTAAATGAATGTGCCATATATGATAAATGAATCTAAAACACAAAAGTGACTGTGACAATAAGCCGGTTGGTAAGTGAAAACCAAAAAAAAAAAATAAGAAAATTTATTGTTGCTTTAGCGACAATATGTGTGGCAGGGAACCGGCAAACAAGTGATGACAAATATGAACACAGCTGCATACACACATACATACATATGTATGTACATACATACATTCGTATAAATGCAATCATATGTATGTGATTTCCAACACTATTTAAAAAATAATTCTAATGAGAAGTTAATGTTTAAAGGCTATTACCTTAGCATCAAGGTACATAAATATGTATGTTGATACGTTTGTGTGTGAGCATGTAATAATTAAATACATAAATAACGAACGAAAACGAGTTGAATATTTGAGCGTGCTTACGTTGCGTCGTCACATGGAGAGGGATATCGAGAGAGCCAGAGCGGGCAAACTTAAACGCTTTCAAGAGCACGAAAGAGAGTAAGAGTGCATGCTAGACTGTCAGCTGGTTGTCAAGTTGCGCAAGTGGCCACGCAATATTGTGTGCCTAGCACTCAAAAACTTGAAGAAAACATAAATGCTTACATAGATACTATGCACATAATGGAACAGAATGTACATACCTATGTACGTATGACCACGTATGTGCACTATTACTAAAATGAACGAGTCTACTAAATGAATCGTATCTGCGACTTTGTTTACATCTACGCCGCGCGCACTTGACAAAGATCCCAAGCTAACTAAACGAACACATGTACACGCGCATACTTACATTCACACGTGCACACACACAGACGTACATACGCACATACAAACTTACATTAAATTTCAAGAGCAATTTTTTGGGCTTGTGTCGCAGTTATAAGCGAATGTTAATTCAAAATATAAACAAATGAACTGTTAAGGTAGCTGAATTAAAACACACCAGAAACAATAACAAATGCAAAAGATATACAGACGCACACACACACGTACTTAAAAGGAGCTCAAAGTGGATTAAAAATACGATAAGAGTTCTTTAAATCTCTTTTTTAATACAAAAAGGCATAGGGAATGCGAAATAAATAAACTTATGAGATCGCAAGTACAGTAAAACCGCTGATCGGCTCCCTCGGGCATCTGTTTAAATCGCACAGTATTCATAATGGAATAATTGAATAGTGAATATATATACTGATAAATATGATCTTTTCCTGTAAGAAAGAAAATGTTGGATAGGCACAAAGCTAATGTTTGCAAAAAGTCATAAATATATTTAATTTTTTATAACTAAGGGAAAAAGATATAGATATATGTACTTGTGTATGATCTAACTATTCCCCGGAAGATCAAGAAATTATTATATATATAAAAGGCTATATATACTGTGAATCAAATTATGAATACTTAAAAAAGCTTTGTACTAAGCTTGAAATACCTTTGTACCTCTTCGTAGTAAGTGTCATTAGCTAAAACTTAAAATGAATACTCATCAAGTCAGTCAGTGTCAATATCTTGTGTCGACAACAACAACAACAACAATAACAACGCGTCGTTAATTGAAACCGCAAACTGGTTTTCGAATAAGATCGATATACACAGCAAGTTGAAATACAATACTTATACGGATCTATGCAATAATATATCAGATGCATGTGGAGAGAAAATGTGAAAGATGCACTTTCTTTGGTTGACTTAGTTTTATTATATCAATATATAATGTAAACTTAAAAGTAATTAGTTTAAAGTAGTTTATTAAAGAACTTCCACAAATAGAGAGAGAGAGAGAGAGAGAGAGCGATATATATTAAAAAAGAGAAAGAGAAGCAAGTATGAGAGATATTGAAACAAAAAGAAAGAAAAATAGAAATGATGAAAATGATGTACGATGGTTAGTGCAAGGGAATTGATAAGAGAGAGAAAGAGGGAGAGCTGAGATATACTGGAAATGGGATAACGGGAGAAATAGGGAGAGAGAACGATCAAGTGTGGAAGAATAACTAAGGAAAATGGAGATGAATGAGAGAGATTGAGTGTGGAACAAATGAAAAAAAGAAATGAAGAGCCAGAGAGAGAGAGAGAGAGAGAGTTGGATATATATATATCTTCGATTTAGTCTCTTCCTTTCTTGTTTACGTCTCTCCTCTATCTTTCTTCCTTCTCATGTATATAAATATTTAAAAGAAAAGCGAATCCAACATGTTCATAGAGCTGCAGACCATGAGATGCAGGAGGTTCATCTCCTGCTAGCCGTAGAATTCCTACACAAGTACGTGGATTATTATATTTGCCGTAATGATAGATTATTTATAGTATTTCTGTTAGTTTTATGTCATTTTTGAACTCTAAGCAGGTATCAGAAATGGCATATTGCGAAGCACGCAGACGAGTGAATTTGTATGACTTTTTGAAATCTTATCAAACTGTTAACTGTTGTTTTTGAGCTTTACTGCGAGGGGGAATAAAAAAACCGAATTGTTTCAGATAAGAGTTTGGCTCTTTGTGTTCTGTCGTGTGTATTGTCACACCACACACACACACACATACATACACACACACACACACACACACACTCCATACTCCACAACAATTTTTGCGCCGTTTGTCAATGCTGTCGAGCCGTTGGCCAAACTGATATCTCGCCTGGTTCTCAACTGCGACACGACGATTACCCAATGTTACTCTCGACGGCTAGACGTAATGTTTGCAAACGATCCTTGGAATTCATTCGGATTTGCCGATCAGCTTCCACAACAACTGCCGGGAACAGCGAAAGATAGATTGCGGGAGAATGGGAGAAATGAGAAATCTTGCGTGCATTACGACATTATAGTTCATGCGAAGAGTTGCGCTTCAGTACATTCTGGTGCCTTATCAATAAACCGAAGCTGATTTGTCGCCAACTTCCCCTTTGATAATGATGCATCATATCAAAACAAAGACGGCGAATCATAGGCTCGCCAATCGTCACTGCAAAATTGCATTAAATAAATTTGAGACCGTTGAGAAAAAACGTTCTATAGTAGATAATGGATGGATGAACAATTATTATTAGCTTTTACCAATATTATATTTTATGAAACACATACAAAAAATTTTAATTCTTTTATCTTAATCCTTTTAGATCACAATTTCCGTGTAAAATGATATTAATATATTATATAAATATTAATATATTATATATTATAGATATTAATATCAACTATTTCATAATAAGAGTAAAAATGCGTATTTCTTTAGCAGCTATGATGGCGTTAATTATGTAACGTTATGGAGAGATCAGTCATTATTTAGTTACAGGGTATTTTAAAGTGTTGCTGTCTCAATTTGGACTAGTATGGGCACTAGTCCAAGCAATAGATTAGACAAGTCACAAAATGAGATATCATTATCCATATTCGCTTCAGGCACTCTATGAAAACACTAGTGGAATGCCGATTTATAGTAAAGCTCTCGGCAAATAGCAGCTATCGTTGCTGAGACACTGGAGAAAGAGAGTGTGAGAGTGAGAGAGAGCTAGATTGTGCTATTAATATACTTACCTGTCATGTATTTATACTATTTCTAACTCTGTTTTTGATTTTCCAGTTAATTGGCTGCAAAATGAATTCCAGCAAAGAGGCGAAGAGCGTCGCGAAGGGACAGAAGAAGTTACAAAAGACAAACAAGAAGCAGCAACAGAAGCAGCAGCTGCAACAACAGCAGCAACAACAGCAACAGCAGCAAACCATAAATAGCAGTAAGAACGGGATCTGTAAAGCTGCCACGAATTCAAAACTTAAGCCAAACGATCCAAAGGCCAATAATCGCACCAGCAGCAGCAGCAACAACAACAACAATAACAATATCAGCAGCAACAACAACAACAACAACATGGTGCAAAAGAACAACAATTCGCAATCTATGAGTGGAGCAACTGCAGCAGCGACACCAAACATTACGCAAATGTTTAAGGAACAGTACGATGCAGAGCGGCGTGCCACAATGTCACAGGTGGAGTCCGTGCCCAAAATGGAGCGCACGCATAGCTTTCGGATGAAGATGTCCAAGTTCTTCAACAACTTCACCGGCAGCAAGGAGAATCTGGCGCGCAGCGACGAGTCCAAAGATGAACCGGGCAAAACGCCTTTCACGTTCACGCGAAGTCGTTCGATGATATTGATGCGCCGGCCGAACCGACGCAGTTTTATCGAGCCGCAGCTGGAGCAGCTGTCGGAGGAGGCGGAGAAGTCGGGCGATCCAATGTTGCCATCGTCGCCGCGCAAGAATTCGCTGGCCGAGGACGGCGCAACCAATACGACCTGTTCGCCCATATTGCGACGCCGCGCGGACACCGCCAGCTCCATTAAGACACCAGCTCGCCGACAATCCACGCAGGCTCTGACCTCCACGCCCGTTGAGGACTCCACGGAGTCATCCATGCAACGCAAGCCGTCGCTTATATCCCTGACACCCGCCGATGCCAACTACAATCCCCAGCTAAACTTTCAGAAGCGACGCTCCAGCACGCTCATCGCCTCGTTTAAGAGCACGTTGATTGGATTGACGGAGAAGCAGGAGAAAAAGGAGAAAAAAGACAAGAAAGATAAGCTGAATCCCAAGTGGAGCGCCTCGCTGCAATCGCTGCAAGCCATTGACAACATGGTCAGCTATGCCAATATGTCATTCATTGACTACGACAAGTTCAATGGGTACGAGAAGCAGCTGGAGCGCCAGCAGTCCATCATGAGTCTAGCCGAGCAGCAGATGCCCCCCGCCCAAACGTTCCAATTGCCATTAACCCCAACTGCCAGCCATCCCCACCACTCGCAATCCCACTCGCCCTCGCCCCTAGGCGAACTCAATGGGAGTGCAGCTGGAGCTGGAACTGTCAGTCTGCCATTGCCACGCACGCCCTCCTTCGTCGGCTCCTCATCCATGGAGAGCACGCCGAAGACAGTGGTGATGCGTCGCAAGCGGAGCAGCAGCTCTGCGCTCTCTCGCCAGCAATCCGCCTCGACGCGCAACAGCAGTCAGAGCTCCTTTAATCTGGATACGGACTTCGAGCACAACTTGGACAGAGTTCACAATGTCTACCGCGAGAGCCTGGATTCGCGTACACTGGAGCTGCTCAATCAGCGTTCGCGCAACTCCTTCATTCAGGACCAGCCAATGCTCTTTGATGCCCTCAACCTGGAAGATGGCTCTGCGAATCGGCGCTGTGCGCTCTGCGCCCAGAGTGTCGCGAGAGCCAACAGCTTTAAGCAGCAGCGAGACGCGGTGGACGGGCGCGGGAAGCCCAAAATACAGGTGAGTTCTTGATTAGATTTTTATTACCATATATACATATATATATTATACATCTCGGGATCTCTGAGAATTATTTCGCCGATCTGTATTGCACCTTAACATATCTATTTGGATGTTGGGTCTTCTATACTAGTAAATATTCCAAATTTCAAGTCTTTAATAGTTTAATTAATAATATTTCTGAATTACACGATATTTTCCGCCCTTAGTGGGGGTGTTTTGGGAATATCTTAAACATATATATCTATATATATACAGAGGGACATAACACAAAACAATATACTCATTTCACATCGTGAACGGCAGTCCATAAAGACTAAAGAGTAAACAGCTCCATTCCGAGTTACCTATAAAACTATTTGATGATGTTGAAGGTACTGATAATGATGATTATGCCCGAAATATCAATGATAATGATGATGTAAATAACTAGCAGCATTATTATTATCATTATCAGCATCGTCAGAATAATTACGATCATCAGCAGAAGTGTCATTATTAGCATGATTACCTGCATTATACATATTATTATAATCAGCATTACAATTGAAATTTCATCATCATCATCATCATTATAATTACTTTCTTCTAATGTGTACCATTTATGATAAACATCATTAACTTACCTCTCGCCCTGAAATGTGTCAAGCGTCTTCATAAAATCCGATTGAAACTTGCAAAGCTTCTCAGTGCATAAGCTTTCCAATGTAAGCACAATCGTCAATTAGTCATCGTAACGTCATCTTCATAAGCTTTTTAACGATATCTCCCCCCACTTGGTGCTAGGAATCGACTGTGACATTCGTTTCTTATGTTGGTCGAGAAATTATGATTAAGTAGAACATAATGCATTAGACAGATCGAAGAATATATATTTTCATAATATTCATAGGCAGGAGGAGGAGATTATGCAAGCCAAGAGAATTTTACAGATTGCGTGATTCAGTTTCTGAAGAAATAAATTAGATTTGCGGGTTCTAAGCGGCTTAGCTGAAAACCTGTTTACAGCCTTGATCCGTATACAGACAGCCCTTTGCTTATATATTTGCGTACCTGTACAGGTACAAACATAAAATATTGTGCTTTTTATGGCGAGCGGGCAACGCTTTGAATAATAATGTCGCCTAAAGATGCAACTGAGCTAGTTCAGGGAAGGTTACAAGACCTATAAAACACAACCACGAGCTGCTTAGAATTTATAATATCCGAACGCCAAATACGATACTAAAATCTCTATATGTAAGCCAGGTTTGCTCTGAGCTACATTAAAGTCATATTGCCCTTTCAAATGTGAACACACACGATAAGGTTGTTTGTTTGTTTGTTTCTTTGTATTGATCTTAGCAATTTGTATTGGCCAGAGTGTATGGCTGGAGCGAAACTAAATGGTTTGCTAGTGGGTAAATAAGGTAAATGATAGACGACTCATACACTGGTGGCTCGATAAGTGGATTACAAACTAATTTGCACTTAGAATTAACTGAAATTTGTAGAAAATGAAAAAATATGCTGTCAGTTATTCGGCAGTTGCTCCAGCGGCGATTCGTTCACTGCTCATTGCGTGTAGTCGGTGTCGCCCTTGGAGTAGTGTATGCAGGCCAGAACGGTGTCCAGCAGATACAGAGCGCCCTCGATGACGCACAGGGAGCCCATGGCGATGCCCACCTGGCGCTCCGAGTTGACGTACAGGAAACCCTCATCGGACATATAGCCCTTCCAGTAGTGCAGCGCCACGCCGCCCACGGCGATCCACATAAAGGTGCCCACCACGTTCATGATGGTGTCGCACAGTTCGCTGGCGTAGGGCGGGAGTAGTACAGTTAGGCTGGGTGAACAGGGAAAATGGGATTCGATGCTTACCCCTTGTGCTTGGTGGTGCCAAAGAAGTAGGCAATCGTGTGGCAGCCCGTGTATATCAAGAATCCGACCATCACGCCTGAGGCCACAATTTCCGCATCGGCGCTCTTCTCCTCGTTTAGGTTCCAGGTGCCGCCAATGCCCAGGAACTCGCCGCCATCGCCCCAACGATATAGAAATATCACCACCAAGTTGATGATCTGCAAGAATTAAGTGTTAATCAAATAGAATTCAAAGCGAACTTAGTTAAGTTCGGTTCACTTGTTCTGGCTAATGAATCAGACCTTGTAACGATCTTTAATTAGCCCCGCCCTGTAGAGCTTTTGCCAGACCTATTGCGCACTCACGACCCGCACTTATTTTGTGCTTTTCGTATACATGAGTAATATTACGAATAAGTAACCCGCCCAGGCACTGATAAGCCCGATAAGGCCAGCTAAGGCCCGATTGTCGCATTGCTCAACTGTTTTCCGAACAGGACTTGGTTCGCTCTATTTCTATTGAATATTGCAGTCAAGGCTTACCAGCTTAAGCGCTTTGATGAAAATCGATCCGATTGTTTCCACAGATACCATATTTGCGTTTGTCTTCTCTGTATATTCACACTCTGAAATTGTATTCGAATTTCAATTCGTATTCGTATTCGTTTGGTTGTCGCTACTCAACTGAATGCACAGCAGATAGAAACTTGAAAACAAGTGGAAAGAATTTGTAGCTTTTGCAATCAGTTGCCCAGGTGCCCCGATAAGATAACGCGCCCAGATAACAGGTGCGTTTCGAAATGGCTTAAACCTATACCGAAATCGTAGCCGTTGCGCCTACGCATGCGCCGGGCCGCCTCGTTATCTTATCGCAGCTGGCACTGCTATGCCTTATCGGGTTAAACTCCGCTACGGCGACCTATTAGTCGCTCGTACGCTCTCTCCGAGTGTTTGCTTGTAGTGTTACTCCTGCACATACACTATTTACTCAGTGTACAGCGGCGAGTATTAATCATGGCCAACCACACAGCGACAAGCTCGTCATTCCGTGCGCCGGAAGCAGAGCTAATTACGTCATCATTGACGGCGCCCGATTCCAAATTTCTTACAAAGGGGCTTCCAAATTAAACTCGAGGCAAACAATTGCAATTCGTTCATAAGTTCAATTTAGCCACAATGAATTTTTAATTTAACTCGCTTTAATTGTGCAAATGTAGTTTTTTTTTGGCTCAATGAATTTGAATTTATTTTATTCATTCAGCAGTTGGACGTAAAAACTTGTCAAAAACATTGGACTTCTATTAGGTATACCAGCTCAAAGTAAGGAACTTAACAACTCATTGCTATGAGTAACTGGGAAACTTTAGGTACTTCAGTTCAAACAGCCAAAGATCTCATTAGGGATTGCAATGCAAAAGTTCGAATATTGAAATTTCATTAATATAAGATATATATATATATATATATATATATATATATATATATATATATATATATATATATATATATATATATATAAGATAATATGATATATTTGTATATACATTTGTATATTTGTATAGCTAGAGACCTACGAAAACATAACTGAATGAACATTCAAATAGCAGGCAAACTTTTGAGCTGTTGTCCATTGATAAGACTTTTTTCTCAGCTCGTTTTGATAAATACAATATTTGGCAACTGGAGACCTTCAAATCGATTAACCTTGGACACAAAGCGAGCTGCGCTCTAGAAACTCGTTTCGGTATTATTGCTATAAATAAAACCAGAACAGATTATTTCATTGTGTTGTCGGTTTGATACCCTTACAAACAGTTTTCGAGAGCAGTAGAGCTTTGATAGCTATACAAATTATACCTATGTGTCTATAAAACCTATGTATATATAATGCTTAAGTTCAGTTGGCTTAAGCACAATGGCGTTTACTCTACGTCCTGAGCAGATTGGCAAATGAAAATCCTTTTCTTACTAGTTTATTGCTCTTGAGTATAACCTATATCTTATATATGTATGTATATAAGAACTGTTCCAGTTCTCCAATCCCAACTGCTCTCTTTCTCAAGTTTTATTTTTACTCACTCACATAATTAGCAGCTGCAAAATCGGAGGCAAACTCCGATCACGCTTACTCGAATGCACTTCAAACGCAGACTTTAATTTTGGAATCTTATATGGAGACATGCACATACATACATACACACATGCTATATATACATACATATATACATATGTATATATATGTATAGTATCTGTGTAGAATCACATATATATTTCGTATGTCTCGCTGAGTTTGCGATGAATCACGGCATTGTCGTTTTCGTTATTGTTGCCTGTGCCGCTGGCACAATGTGTAGTAAAAGCCGGCACATACGAGGGCAGTTCAAGAGGTTTATGATGAATATCGGAACTTGCTGCAAGTCCCCTAATTTCTTTCATTGCTATGATGTATGTAAAGCTGGTAATTGGATTGGTAAAAGATAGATCTTTATCTTTGCGGCTTAATTTATCTACTTATAACTAGTTAGATATCCGCAATCAGCTTCATATCATAAAAGATAAGTATTATCTCTCGCTTTGACCTCTAACTGGCCTCTGTCGCACCAATCAGTCATTCAATCAACTATTTCTTGACTTAAACGTGAAAAGCACAAGCCACAAAGGATTGTCCCACTCTTAAGCTTATGAGCGTCCCTCGTAATCAACCAAGGAATAACAATAAGCGCTGGCGCAGTAGGCGGCGTTTAGAGCTTTCGAGGCGTGTCACAACAACGAGTCTTTGAATGACTAAATGAATACAAATGCAGGCGCATCTCATACATATAGATACATACATACATACATACATATGTAGTCGGCCGACGGACATAGAAACATGTGTATATATAAATAAATATCTGCGCTAATATATATTAGCATAAGCTCTGAATTTATAGTGATCTCCACAGATACTATATATACTACTATATATAAATAAGCACATACATGTGTATGTATGCAGCTACAAATATAATTTGAGATAATGTACATTTTCTGAAAGTATTTCTTTATGGCTTCATGTAAGGCTAGCATCCCATAAGTTGCGGCTGCACATCAATAATTCGGTTCGCGGGCTCTATAAAGTGTGAACCATGATTTACGATAAGTCGGCCCGAGCGGTATGAGTCATAGCCAATGGCACATGGCGCCGTTGTTTGAGCTTTTCAGCACATTTTATTTTGATTATTTCTTTTGAGTCGGCCGAATCTGCAAATCGCGTCTATATAAATATACCCACATATATATACACACACACACATAGTCCTATATATACAAATATTTGCGCATGTATGTGTTTATGTCGGAATGTTTATATTTCGCGCTGGGCACGACAAAATTCGTTGTTGCTGTTTCCATGAATGAACGTAACGTTTGTTTACCAATGGCTTATCGCAGAAAGCTCGCCGAAAGCTCTCGCATTTAAGAGCGCGCGCAAGAGAGCGGGCGAGCGCGCAACGGCTCTTAGCTGCTAGCACGCGAGGTGTGCGCAAAGAGTAATGAACGTAAGCATACATAACGCTAAATTTCCAGATTAAGTAAATATATTTTTGTACTTTGTTTTACAATTGGAAATGAAACTGCAAATGATTGAGCAATGTTTGATGAGCTGTATGCCGTGTCGCCTTGTCATGCAGGGCATCGCCGGGCCGGGCAGTCCCCGTTTGACGTGCAAAAAACTCGAATTGAAGGTGAAATGTTTGTCGCGTCTTCGGCTACGAATCATCCCTTAGAGGCAGGGGCAGGCGAGTTAGCTAAGAGAGAGTTGCATGCGTGTCAATTGAAAGGCAATCTGCGAAAGTTCTCTTCGAATGTCCTTGGACGGCGTTATCCTTATCAAGCGTGTGTGTTTTCTCAGCTTTCACGCTACCAATGCCATGTTCGTCGCCCTCGTCCTTTAAACGAACCGATGTGTCCTCCGCCGCTTTAGTTCGTTGCGGTACGTCGCGCTGTGTGGACAACCAAATGACTTTCGCGACCCAGGACACGGCACACGGACTTGGACTACGAGTCCTCTGCATTCGCACAACGATTACGTTTTGTTTTTGTGTTGTTGCTGTTATTGTTGTTGTTGCTGTGGTTGTTTTTGCGCGGGGAGCAGCAAAAAATAAAACAAATAAAAACCAAAAACAAACAAAACTAAGTGCAGTGTAATACTTATAGGTACAAGTGTAAAAATAATGAATTACAAGTTCTGCGAACTTATATAAATACAAATATCAAAAAACATAACAAAAGCGAAATCAAAAAGCCTTCTAAAGCCTCCAGAATCCTCATGACGGCCATGCAAATATGGTAGATACTCGCGGCCGTAAACCCTAATGCAATTAACTCAAATAACTGATTTCTCGATTCAGATGCAAGTGGGTGGATAAAGTGATTTGTTGTGAATAGTGAATAGAGTGTACGGACGGGATGAGCCAGCAGCCGAGGGCCCACAGGCAGGAAGGAAGGAAAGCCGGATTGACAACCTACATACATTACCACTTATGTGCATGCCAACGTATTTGATTAAAGGCGATGTAGGTTTGCCGAGGCTGTTTGGTCACTTTGATCATTTAATTCATTGCTTATTATAATGCATACATATATACAAGAGATTAGTCCTTATATAAAGTATACGAGCTGCGGGCGCACTGATGCCGGCATAAATATGATGAATAATAATATCGATTACGCTCGCCAATAAATGAGCTGTTAAATGATGAGATTTAGCTAGACTTTTTGCTTGTGTGCGAAGATGACGACGGTGACGATGTGCTTTCCATGCATGTTTGCCTCTTCTATGTGTATGATGTGCTCGGCTAGCTAGCTGCAGCGCAAGCCTTAGCAACGTGTACGAATCCTTTCAAATATGCATAACCCAATTTCATTTTATGCAGCATACTTATTGGTGCAGCCCACGCGATCCACTCTGCACACAGACACACACACACACACACACATACAAATATATACTCTCTCTGGCACTCTGGCTGCTGTAATATGCATTAGACACCAGATGACTATATACATATATATACTATAACGCCGCCTGTCCGTGACTCGTCAATGCATTTAGATGCTAATTACATTTGGAAGCAGTTAAGTCCTCCAACGTGGAGCTGAGCGGCTGCCTCAGTGATGTTTTGGCTTCGCGCTCTGAAATTCAATTCGATTCGCCAAGGTGAAAGCGCCGACAGGCTGCAATAAAACTGAGCACCTGCCGACCAGTGGAGCTCGCTGCCAAATAACAAAATATAAAAAAAAAAAACAAAAATATTTATGAGCAGGCACGCGCTCCTTGTGTTGCCAGCCATACGAGAATCTTTACGAGCGAACGTCTTGGAAAGGTCAGCCTGCCGCCAGCCAGCCAACAGGCAGCCTGCAGCCAGTGGCACAGAGTCTTCATATTTTTCATGCATCTTGAGCAAAAACACACAAAATAAAAGCGAAATAATCGAAATTCACTGATTTGCATAAATTTTCAATGCAAAACGTTTTATTTCGAAATTCAAAATTGTTTGCTGATAAAACAATATACATGTTGGGTAGGATATTAACGGGAATATATATGGCAATGTTGTTTAAATCTTTTGAAAACTATAGATGAATTAGATTACTAGAGATTTATATTTAAAAAGCTTAAACACTGCTGCTAGTTACGATTTTCCCGTTTTCCCATTTTTCTCTTAACGTAATTGATAATTTTAATACAATTTAGAATGAAATATTAACGCAAGATGTAATTAGATTACGTAATCACTTACTTTAGTTGTGCTCGCTTTTTCGCGCAGTGCAGCCAGCCCGCACACACAAAGAGATTTAGTCTGCTCCTGTTCTCTTTGCGGTCATGCCGGCCGTATGGCCTCAATGGCCATATCAGACATCTTTGGAGGCTGTGCGAGCGATGACGTCAGCAGGTCTCCCCCCAGTCATATGGGCACCTGATGAGAGTCAAAGTAAATACAAACAAGTATCACGAAGACATGTCCAGTTCCAGCTCTGTACAGCTCGAAGCGCGACTGGTAAATATTACGTTTTGGTCCTTGGCTCCTGGCTCCTGGCTCCTAGCTCCTGGCTCTGGCTATGCTGCCTGTGGCTGGCTGCGGCTGTGGATGGGACAAAAGTCATAAATCAAATTTAATTTGAGAAATATTGCCGCATTTTTCGGGCCGGGCGGTGTCGGTGGCATTTTTCGAGAACAAACCAAAGCATAAATATTTGTACTGTTATTTATGAATGTGGCCATAGTCAAACAGGATATAATAAAATGCAATGAATGTTTTAATTAATTTTTATCACACTTTAACTAAACATTGAAATTATACGCAAACATCACGTATCTCATGTTTACACAGTCTATACGTATTTTCATATTTTTGAAGGCACCTAAGACAGGCCAACTTCGAGTCCAGTTTGCTCTTGAGTAAGCTGCCCGTTGACGTTGGGGCTACGTAAAGTTATCTTTCAAATTGTAATCGCTGCGCATTCAACTCTTGACAGTTTGTTAGAAAGTTCTTTTCGCATTTGCTTAGTTTCTTAGTAATAAAGTCGCAAATATTGGCACAAACTTTATTAATATATTAACTGTAATACTCGTTCACGGCGTAAAAGGAGTATATTGGCTTTGTGCAATGGTCGTCTAACTGTTTGTCCTGCTGTTCGTATTCTAATGAGCTTGATGACTTGAAATTTTGAATATTTACTCCGTAGGTATCCTGGTCTTATAAAGTATAAAGACTTTCCCAACGGAAAGTACTATATCTGGTATAACAGTATTATTTAAAATACTCGAGACTTGAAATTTGCTGTACTGATATGCTCTTTGATACTTTGAGCATGGAAAATCTAAACTATAATCTTTCAAGATTATAGTCTATATATTTAGAGCGCTAATGATGGAAGAAGTTTAAGCGTTTAAAGATTATGCTCTTAACAGTATATATTTTAAATAATATATTTTATTTATCTTATTTATTTATTTTTTTATATATTTATTTATTTGAAATATCTTTTATCGCCTATATGACTGACTATATCTTATAAATGCATTATATACAATTTCTAGCCAACTGAATGTTGGCATGTTTCTATGATTGACATTGACAAGATGAGCTCTATCCAAAAATGTTATTAGTTAGTTTGATTTATATATAGTATGAGAGCATTATTTTGTAACATTTAAAAAGTAATTATTTGATTGACGTGATAAGGACTCTTGTTTGCCTGTTCTTCCAGCGAAGGATTTCAGGCGTCCATATATATATAGTCAATAGTTAAATCAAGCTATAATTTGGGTCTATGAAATTTGGTTATGTACTATTTAACCATAGATAGATCGTTCCAAGCCAATTAGCTATTTATTTATCTTATAACTGAGTGCTATATATGCCAATATCCAAAGTTATAAAGTTTTATAGAAGTCAGTTGTGGTATGCTTCTCACTTTTTATATATTTTTTATATTATTATATATATTTATATGTTTTTATTATTTATATTTATATTTTTATTATTATATATATATATATATATTATTATTATATATTATTATATATATTTAAATGGAGCTGATTCTTGCCATAATTTCTTCCTCCAGTATGAATATATACGAGCAATCGCTGTACACTATATATAGTAAAATATTGAATTATCCTAAGAATAAATGACTTACGGAGAGTCCCTAATTGCCGTGGAGTAGGGAGTTTTGCGTTGCCCTCCCAGCCAATTCCCCGAAGTCTCGTAATTATATTCTGTTCGGTGTGAACCCATTATTGAAAGTCACAATTTAGATGGTCTCTGTGCTGCTAGCCGAAAAGCGTGTATTGGGTGAGGAGTAATTTCCAAGGCCCTGTGGGCATAATAATTATCAATTGCGCTTAAAGAGAAACCATTTGCATTCTTAGACCTGCGCTCACTCAGTCGAGCTAAGCAGCTCGACCATAATTCCACAATTTTAGGGAAACTAATTGAATCACCTTAAATCACCGTTAACACAATTTGCAAACAAATGGAATTTGGGAAGGCGTAACGCTCTTATTTTATTATATACCAATTTACGCACACACGTAGCTGGAGAAATTTGTCATTAATTAGTCTACAGGTGTTGTGTGCGTGTGCGTGTGTGCGTGAGTGTGTGTGTGTGTGTATTTATGCACGAAGCGTGTGAAGAATTTGACCAGGTAGGTGCTGGCAGAAGGAGCTCATAAACATTGGCAAACAAAGGCAACTTTGGACAGCACGGACGTTCGAGCAACTCAAATTTGCGTGTGCAACATTTCTGCGGCATCTGAGGTTTGGGCCACCTACGACTTACGTAAATTTTGTTTACAACAATAACGTGGAATCAGACAAGCCAAAGCAGCAACAAAAAATAGCTGCGAATGCGAAAAAAAAACAACAGCAACAACAACAACAAATGTATAGCTTTTCACGAAATGGAACCACAACGATCGATTTTGGTATTGGCAAGGCTTGGAAGGGCCATCAAGCTAGGATGAGGGGAGTGGGAGCGGCTGGCGGGGGCAGGGTATTGCCACGTGAGGCGAGGGCGATAATGATGACACATACAGGGGCCCTAACCTTGCCAGCGTTGCGGCAAAGTCACCGTGAATTACATTAAATGACGTAAGACAATGCAAGAAACGAAGCGCGCGCGAAAGCGAAATTTTCTAATTTTAAATATGATATTTGATTGTCTGCTGAAGCAAATTAATTCGACTTCTCGAAGCAGGCCAAAACAGTTAGCGACAAGTCTGGCAACTGCACAAAGCCAAAATCTTGTTTCGTGGCTTGAAGAAACATTTCGAAATGGCAAAGGAAACTACATACATATGTCTGTCGTGGGTTAAGATCTTATGCAATTAGCAAAGCCTTCTATCGCTGGCAGATATCCGACTTCTTATCGCTAGAACTCGTTGCGAATTGTAACGCTTGAGGCGAACGTAAAATTATGCAAATCGAGCAAAAGCTAAAGCAAATGTTGCTTTTGTGTGCGGTGTAACTAGTTTTTGTTTCCCCAACTTTTTTTTTGGCATAGAAAATAATAATAATAATAATGATGCTGATTGGCTTTTCAGCATTGTGCTCCCCGCCGTAGAACAGTTTTCCTGTTCGGCTGGAGAGTGCATTCAATTTCCTGTCGTGTTGCGTGCCTTCTTGTCATTATTCTAAAATGAAAATTCTCAAATTGAGAGTGCTCGACCAGCAAATACGCTGTAAAATGCGAAATTAATTATACATTCGTTTGATGTGAAGCTATTTAATTAGATAAATGCCTGCAGATACATAGACATACATGTGCTCTCATATTTTGTTTACATTTTCCATTTTTGCGCTCGACAAAGAATAGACTTCGCTGGAACTTTAAGAATTTAATAAATTTCTTCTCTTCTTTGCATAAAATTGCGGCTGTCAAAGTCTTCAAAGTCTTCATAGCTTTATTATTACTTTTATTCTTGAAGAGCTTCTACGAAACGAACACACGGCGTTAATAAGCAGTAAAATGTCCTGTAAACATCCTGCTCGTTGGCAAGCCCGAAACAAGAAGAAAAAGCGAAAAGAAAAGTTTACGTTGCACAACAAAAAGCGCTTATTAAACTCAGCCAAGTTTGTTTCTGGGTCTTCGTTAAATTGGTAGTTAAAGCATAGTCGAACTTCGACTCTACTTTCCACCACGTAGCATACTATTCCCCGCGGTATGCTTTATCGAAAATCAAAATGAGCTAAGCGAAATTTACGGCGAGCCTAAGGCATTGTATAGTATATGGTATGTGCGTCTACCCTGTAATCATAAAATGGAATGGAAACGGAGTTGTATCGAAGATAGTTGTGGTATCGAATAGTTAGCCAAGTTCCCTTAGGCCTCCATAGAGACCATCTTTTAGATTTATAGTTACATACATTCTGTGTGCGTACAGCGTATCGTTGAATAGAGGAGCTTAGTCAACGATTAATCTGTATTCCTTATCACATACATATGAATATCAGCATAATACATTCCCATTAGGCAAATCAAACTTATTTAAGGACTTTTTATAGCATCTTTTATAGGGTATTATCGGTATAGCACTGCGGTCCCATCTATACGTACAACATAAAGAACTAACTGTACATGTATATGTGTGCACATACATAGTTATATAGGCCTTCAAGGTAATGCTAACAGTAACGGTTACTCGCAAAACACGCAAGCAAAACATTTAAATCGATTTCGGAGCAACCTTAGAATTTTCCAGTCCATCGAGGGAGTCAACAGCTTTTGACACATTAAAATTTGTAGATAGCCTCACAAGTTGTTACAAGAAGTCTTCGGAAGAAGGCCAGCCAAGTCGTTCCGTACCGTTCCTAACGGAAGTGCAATGAGGTCAAAACTATTCAGCCAATTTAATGAGCTCCACTTATAAATACATACTTACCCCTATACATACATATATCCACATCCTGATTCTTGAAGGTGGTTCGTGGAAAGTGTAAACTGCATTAAGCTTGGCTTGTTTCTATGGTTTTAATCCATTCATAAAAAAGTTGAATAGAAATAGAATATTTAAAAATAACTCAAATATATACCTTAGCATTCAACTGCCTCGCTCGAGCCGTGTGCCCCGCCGACCGTAAAGTATTACTTTACAAGTCAATATTTGTGTTACATGAATACGAAAATGGGGAATTGCTGGCACTTTCGAGTGCCGAACTCCAAATACTCTTCAAAAAATTGATTAATTTGTTTGTTTTATATATTTATTTCTTTTTGTAGGGAATATAAATAAAGCAAAATAGATAAATTTAAAATTATTCGAAACTAGAACTCATCAAAACATTCAGATCTATAATATATTCATAATGTGCACATTTGCTGAATATGAAATTATTTTTATTTAAATTTAGAAAAGTTTTTATAAATAAAAAAAAGAACAATAAATATATATATGAAATTATTTTTATTTAAACTTAGAAGAGTTTTTATAAATTAAAAAAAAAAAAAAACAATAAATATATATAAATATATATATATATATATATATATGAAATTATTTAAATTTAAACTTAGAAGAGTTTTTATAAATTTAAAAAAAAAAAACAATAAATATATATAAATATATATATATATGAAATTATTTTTATTTAAACTTAGAAGAGTTTTTATAAATTAAAAAAAAAAAACAATAAACATATATAAATATATATATTTGTATTTTTCTCTCATTTTAACAAAGTTAAAATAGTTTTGGAGTAAACATAGAGTATTCACATTTGTATTTCTATCTTTATGTAAATGTATATATAATATGGGTTCATGAAAGAGCAGTTATTAATTTGGATATATTTATATATTTTTTTATTTAGGTATGTATATACACATATTTTCAGAAGACAGCTGTATTATTGTTAGTATTATAGATTTTTAATATCTGCAGGCCAGCAGCTTGTACAGTTACTTGTCTAACAAAGTCAGCATAGAGTATGACTCAGTCGTAGCCTCTTGACCACAATTTGTTTTTGCAAGATTGCATTCTGTTTTTATACCCTGAGCCCATTGAAAATGGGAAATCAGGGTATAATGTTTTTGTGAAAATGTATGTAACAGGCAGAAGGAGACGTCGCAGACCATACAAAGTATATATATTCTTGATCAGCTCGATGAGCTGAGTTGAAATAGCCCTGTCCGTCTGTCCGTCCGTCCGTCCGTCCGTCCGTCCGTCCGTCCGTCCGTCCGTCCGTCCGTCCTGTGTGAACGCAGCGATCTCGTAAACCACAGAAGCTAGAGAGCTGAAATTTGACATGTATACTCCTGAATACCATACGCTATACGAGTTTTTTTCAAAAATTCGATAACTCTTCCCGTTCTCTTTTTATCGATAAATTTCGATAACTTTTCGTCTCTTTTACGTACCGTAAGAGCTAGAGACCTGAAATTCACTACATAGATTCCTGTTGTGAATGCAGACATTTTGTAATTTTTGGTTTTTGGATGCCACGCCCCCTTCGCCCTAAATTTGCAAAAAACGCATTTCAAATACTAGAGACTGCGTCGGCACATACACACATATGAATAACATAATCATGCCCTGAAAGTTTGAATAAAAAAGTCCTGCTAGAAAAAAAGTTATTAAACATTTAATTTCCTATAGCGTAGGCGTCTTGCAGCCCAAGCGCTGTCGCTACGTCAACTGCGCAGTTGGCAGAGCGTGTGCTTGAGCATGCGTCTGTGTGTGTGTATGTGTTGCTTGCAATATATGTATATGTACACTAAGCATAGAATATTTTAAGTATCGGCACTTCGCAGGGCTCAGGGTATCTCCTAGTCGAGCCGTCTCGACTAGAGCATTCTTACTTGTTATATGCTCGACTTGGCTCGGCTTGGCTTGGCTTGGCCTGGCTTGCCGTGGCTAGGGTTTGCTTGACTTGGCCACTTTTTATTAGCTTTTCGCTCTACCTTCTGCACCGTTCAGCCAGCCCACCTGCCAGCTGTTCGGCTGGGCAAAAGTTTTGTGGCATAGTGAGCGATATAAATCAAATGATTGACAAAAAGTGCAAAACGGCTAATAGAAATGACATCAGAGGCAAATGGCTTGCAAGGCCTAGCAGGGGCAGTGGTTTTTCCACTTTCCATTGCCCATTTAAGCTTGAATACGTGCTATAGTTATTTATAGCCAGCTCATTAAATATGCTCCTAACTAAGCAAGCGAATGATTTAATATTCAACTATGCTTATCCTTCTCTCGCAGGTAATTGACATCCATATGGCATACCATCCATCCATCCAGCATATTTATGTGTGTGAAAAGACAACAAATAATTTTGCAAAGATAAATGTACGGTAAGAGGCAGGCACTCTGTGTAAGGAAGAAAGCGCGCAAAAAGTATGAATAAGCCGATATCAAAATGCTTTTAAACCAACTAAGGTGAGTAATGGCAGGAGACACGCTGCGGCTGGCTGATGGAGCGTGTGGCGAGGAGACGAGCTATACCCAAAAGTTGACAACTCGACTTTTATCATTTTTTGTTGCTCTGAATTATTTATCTATTTGCCGAGTTACTCTCGATAATGCTCTCCGGGTCATAGCCGCTCTCGGTACGGGTGACAGAATCACAGTTGATTTGATTTCTGATTGTGATCCGTCTATTTTCAGCTAATCAACACTTAACCAGCCCAAATGAACTAATTAAGCAATAGAACGCATATAAATATATAATCTTAACTGTTATAATAGGGCACAGCGAATTCGAGTAATTCCGTGTGTTTCTTTGGGGAAAACCAAACGCTTCTTAAATTAATGACTAAAGTTAGTTACGAATTAAGGGCGAATTAAGTATATTGAACCAGAGCTGGATATAGTTATTCATCTGGCCGAACTGTCCGATTGTCGCACTGTCTATGAGCAGCACGACGGAGGAGCCTCAACGTAATGGGTGGTGGCCTTGCGGCGCTATCTCTTGTATACGCCAATCCGGAGAAACGCGTCAGAGGAACGGACGTTGCCAAAACGCAGTCAGAGCTGTTGGTGGAGTGGGGCACGCAATCGAAGGCCGCACCAATGCACGAGAAAATACTGGAGGAGACACGCAAAGAAAAGACTGAGAAGGTCCATCTTCTTGGCAACGCTAAGGAGAAGCCGTCAAAGGACAAACCCCCCAAACAGTCGAGACTAGCTGAACGACTGCGTCGTTCGTTTCGGCGCAGTATACACAGCTCTCTGGAGGTCAAATCGAGCTCGGACGACTGCCAGACCAAGAGCTCCGTCTCGGCGCCGCTGCCCAAGCTAGACAACAACAATCTGGTCGGCCGCATTCCCTTTTCGGTTGCCAGTCAGCTGCATCTGCCCGGCCTGGCACTAGGCGGGCACATTAACGCCGCCCTACTGCTGGACAGTCCGGACGAGTGCACGCCGCCGGAGTACGCCTACCAGCACCTGAGCAGCGTAGCTACCACCAATACCAACTCTAGCAGTTCGCTGGAGAGCAACTTTGAGCTGAGCGAACTGAGGGGCTCGCAAGCCGAGGAACTCTACTGGGCCAGTAGCCAGCAGAACATTGCAATGGGCAACGAGATGAGCAGCAGCATCAAGAACGAGACGCCGGAGCAGAGGGAGGGTAAACGGAGAGTGGAGCAGCTGGGTGGCAATCGGAGTGCTGATCAGCAGCCAGCTATCCCGGCCAATGCCAGTCGCAGCTGCAGCATCACCAGCGAGAGCAGCTCCGTCCGGATAACGCGTCTGCAGAACTTTCTCTTTAGGAGCAGCAATGAGAGCTCTCGCAGCTGTCAGGGCCATTCGAATGATGGCTTTACTGCCTCCTCGTTCAATTCCTCGTCCGGCGAGTGGGAGCAGCTGGGCGCCCATGTGCTTTCCAGCAGCAGCGGCGTTGGCGGCCTTCACGACCTGAACACGGGCTCCTTTCCCGAGGAGGACACACCGGACGAAGCTGATGTCGAGACGACGTTGCCCAATGAAAGCGGAGACGCTGGCGCCTACTATCAGTACACTTTGACGTCCCCAAACAATCCTTTTCTGCCGGAAATTACCGCACGGACGTATCACAGCACCTACGAGGACGACGACTTGCACGAGGGTCAGCTGCAGCCGGAGGAGCTGCAGCTTGACTGCAATGTGACGTCTGTTAAGTATACGGGCTGGGGCACAGGTACGCGATCCGCGCAGCTGCCAACGCCCGCCTACAGTCGTGCTGGCTCCCAGGAGTCGACCTTTAGCGAAAGCGGTGTAAGCTGCCCGCAGGGACCAACGCCCAGCCCAGCATCGAGCTCCTCCTCGACGCCTGGTCGGCATAGACGCAAGCTCTTCAGCCTGAACTCGCCCACGCGGCTGTTGCACCATCAGCAGAGCAACCCCACTGCAGCCCAGCAGCAGCAGCAGCAACAACATAATCCGGGTCAGAAAATCGAAATGTCCGCCTCGCCAACCGAAAGCCTCAACGCGAGCGCCTTGGTGCGCAACCTGAATCCCTTTCTGCCCGCCACATCTGCGCCCATCGCCGTGCCGGCGGACCTGAGAAGCAAGCGCGAGGAGTTTTTACGTGCAACAATGAAAATCTGTCTGGTCGTGTCGCCGCCAACCAGCAAACTGCAGGTGAGTCAATGTTTAGCTCCAGCCAGGACCCATCCCAACGACCCATGCGCCACTGCACGGGAAGGCAGGGCGCGGCACGGCACGGCTCTCGGCATCGCGCAGCACTTTCCTTTGCCGGAAAACAATTTGTAACATGCGAATAAAGACTTTTCAATTTCTTTCTTTGTTTTATTTACCTGCTTCTTCTGCTTCTTCTTGTTTTGCTAAGAGTTTGAGATGCTAGCTGTCATCACTTTCCCATTTATTGTTATTTTGCCCTCACAGAGGTGAATTATAATTTTGCAAAGAATACGGAATGCTGTAGAGCAGAGCGCTTGTCTCTCTACCTAGGCCAACTTGGCTTTCACTGAAGTGAAGACTATCTGAACAAGTAATCTTAGCTCTTGGATTTATTTATTTGATTTATGACGAGACGACAGTCTGCTCGAAGGTAAACCAGATCAGCCAGTGCTCCAATTTACAGTCACTGATATTATTATTATTATTTATTTATATTATATTATATATTATTTATTTATATTATATTATATATTATTTATTTATATTATATTATATTTATTATTATTAGAAAGGGTCTCTTTCTTCTTCTTCGTTTATATATTGAACCAGAGTCTGCTTGAAGGCAAACCAGACCTGCCTATGCTCCAATTTACAGCCACTGATATTATTTATTTATATTATATATATAATATATATTATATTTATTATTATTATATTATATATTATATATTATATTTATTATTATTATGTTATTATTAGAAAGAGTCTCTTTCTTCTTCTTTGTTTATATGTTTTATATTGAACTATTATATTATCTTATTATTAGAAAGGGTCTATTTCTTCTTTTATATGTTTTATATTGATTATATTATGTTATTATTATTAGAAAGGGTCTCTTTCTTCTTCTTCTTCTTTTATATGTTTTCCATTCCCCTCTCGGTGTTGAGTTCGTGTCGATACACATATCTCACAGGACTCTGAGTAAGTGTGTTCTTGTGTAAGGAGCAACAAAGAAGCAGGAAACTATGTCACATTGGGATTTCTTTTCGCTTGTTAGAAAAGTTAGGGACTCGTTGCTGTCGCCATAATTGCCACAACTTGCTCATTTATTGTCAGTAACATATTTCGGATCAAGTTAGTTGCCAATTGAACGGTTCGGGTCCACTCTTGATTGTGCTTTAAGTGCTTTAATTATCTTGCTGTGAGAGCTTTTCTCCCTGACTGAACCAGCCCAATATTAATTTCATTTTTATTTATTTTTACTCTTTTTTGGTGTAGCCAAGCCCGATAGCTGTGCCTAGCCAAGCGCAAAAAAATATTATTTTATTGATTGGCCAAGTTTGTTTCAGGTGCAATCAGCTTGAAATGGAAACATGCAAATGCAGGAATTTGCATAGTATATATTTTTTCTCTTCTTTTTTTTTTTTTTTTTTTTTTTTTTTTGATGAGCCTGCATTCCATTTCATTGATGTATGGCGTCGGGCCTGGGTTTGGTTTTGCGGATTGCGATTTGTCGCCGGATATGTCAGCCGGACAGGCGCTCTTTGCAAATTAAAGAGTTGCAGCGCTTGGACTTGCAGTTGCACATGGTCTAATTGTTATTATTTATTATGATTTCTTTGCATATCAATGTTTAGGCTGAGCTCTTGCGTATTCAATTTGATTATTAAAATGTCGGATATTGGGTCGACGGTTTGCGGATTTCGGTTTGCTGTCATTCACACACTCTTTTCATTTGTTCCATTTCAGTTGAAATCAAAAAGTCTCACCCACTTAGATGGCCTCGACACGCCGGTGCCAGCCTGCCAGCACGGCGCTGCCGCACCCACAACTGCCGCCGAAGCCTCCACGACCCCAGGCATGTCAGCGCCAGCGGACACGCCTGGCCGGCAGACGCAATCGGTAAGTGAAGATATGGCTAAACAGCTCACGATAGCAGAAACAAATGGCATTTAGTTCAGACACTGCATGCCTCGAAATACTATATACTCTATGTACATGTAGTGTATGTAAGTAGATATAGATGTATGCAAACATGCCATGCCAACCGATTCCCGCCCCACCTGGCCGTTCCCCTAGTGGCACAGTTCCAAATTGTGGAAATGCGAAAAGAAAATCGTATTATTTTCCATTTATGTTTTTTGTTTGATACATTCTCGCATCTGCGGCATTCATCGATTTCCTCCTATCAACAGAAACTAGACTTTCTGTCTCTTCTCATCACTGCTTAAGCGATAATTTATAGTTTTACAGGGTATTTTTGATTAGAAATGCTTAACTCCGTTTTCAGTTTTTCTGTTTGGTTTCGTTCTTATAAATATATGCCAAAATCGTATGCTTATGCTCCCCTCTCTCTCTCTCTCTCTCTCTCTTTCTCTCTTTGTCTTTCTCTCATTTTCTTTCTCTATTTTCTAACTATCCATTCCAATCTAAATGCTACTTTTTTCTCACATACATACATAAATAAATCCGTACATGTATACGAAAAAAAACACACACGCCTTATGTAGGGGGAATTACGGCAAGCCCCCAAGGTCTGCAGGTCGCATCCACACACCACGTCCACAACTATTCCACCGCCCACGATTTATACGCAGGCACCCCAATTCGTACGCCGATCGCCGTCTCTGATGCTCTCGCCGAGCAGCTGTCAGGCCGGCATGGGGTCAGGTGTCCGCTGCAGCGTTAGCTCCGCCCAGCACCCGGCGTGCAGCAGTGCCACTGGGACAACTTACCTAACGCCTACATCTAAGAGCTCGCAGAGCCAGACAAACGATATTTTGCAAACTTCGCCGATCGGTGCAGGTTCTTCGATACCTTATAGTTACTATGGCGGCTCTAAGCCCGCGGCTTCAACGATCATGACGCCGTCGTTAATGCATCGCAAGAAACCGTTATTAACACGCAGCGAGGTGAGTCATCCAGCCCGGCGAGCTGAGGAATCCGTGTCACACTCAGCCTAATCCATAATGAGTAGCTCGAGTCATTCCAATGGAGACTGAAGTATGGAGCAATTGGACTCTATATCTTTATTGTTTGTTTGTTTGTTTGTTTGTTCGGACATCTATTCTCTCATCCTCTCTCATCAATCATTGCCTTCCAAGAAGGCGCAAGGACGTCATGATACCATATTTAAAAAAATGTTAAATATTTGGCATATCTTCTATGATCTTTGAGGGGTACGGGACGTTCCTTTATATAACTAAATGCAAGGATAGTACGGGTTCAGATGCAGATGCAAGGAATAGGCTGACATTTGCAGAGTTCTATATGATAATCGTATATTCCTTCTTTAGGTTTCAAGCTCGGAATATTTTTCGGTATCCTTTTGCCTGGACGCATCGCCCTGTCCCGACGAGGAGTTCATTCCGGCATCCAAAGGCACGACATTACAGTGAGTCCTGGGTTAATTGAAGCAACTTAAAAAAAATACATCTAAAACTTTCTCTCGTTTACAGAAATGCACTGAGGCACATGCTGCACAGGCGAAATCTTAGCTTTTCACAGATCAAAATTACAGACAATATTCCCACTTATAGCTACCTAGATACGGGTATGAATAGTTACATTTGGTCTTTATGAATACTTGATATGAATTGTTTTTGAATAGGTCTATCGAACATGACCAGCCTCTTGGACGAGCATACCGACGTTGAGAACTTGGCCGGACATCATCTTGTTATTACAGAGCGCGACAGCAGTCGTAAGTCTCTGCAAAAGGCAGCATCCTTCGTAAGTTTACGCAAATGAGGTGCAATAGTTGTTATAAGAAAGTTCCTACCTTTCAGGGCTCTCGACAGCGACCTCCACGACTTCTATCCTCCGCCTCAACAGAAGAGACTAGTGAATCCGGCAATGCCACTGGCAAGCAGATCCTTGGTCGTTGGTCCTCAATATTCGGCATAAAGAATCCGCAGCAGAGCCAGCTTTATGATCTGCTCAATAATTATGCCAAGAACGGTGTGCCGCAGCGGCCAGATGCGTTCAGCTCGGACAATCCTGCGCTCTCTGACGCCCTGAACTATCTGCAAAACATGGACAAGTCGTGGCGGGACTTTGTCGACAGCAATGCGATGAGTGATAGCGAGATTAAGATACAAACTGCCATATGGGAGCTGGTCACCACAGAGGTCTATTACATTCACGCACTGCAAACGGTCACGCACGTAAGCATTATCCTTATCCCTGTAGACATTCCCAATCTTATGTACACTCCGATCGTTCTATAGCTCTTTCTTGCCTGCTTGGAGGCCGTGCAGGAGGAACGCCTGCTGATTGATGTCGATCAGCACAGACTTTTCTCAAATGTGCGATCTGTGTGCGAGGCAAATATTAAGTTTTGGAGCCAATGTCTGTATCCAATGGTGGCGCACAGCATAAGGACACACGAGCCACTGAGACATGCCTTTTTCCAAGAAGGTTTCATAACATTCGCCTCAATCTTCGCGCCCTACAAGGTGGAGTGAACTATTACCAGATATCAAGTGGACAATCTAATCTTGTGTTGATCTATAGGTTTACTGTGCGGAGCAAAGTACGTGCCAGTTTTACTGCAAAGAGCTTAATCAAAACAACGCGCTCTTCACTGTCTACTTGGCCTGGTGTGAATCGCAGAAGATGTGCAACCGCTTGCGGTTGGCCGACATCGTCGTCCGTCCCATGCAGCGCCTAACCAAGTACAGTCTCTTACTGGCTGCCATCAAGAAGCATATGAGTGATGTGGAGGATATCGAGGTAATGGACATTATGATACACAGTGTGGAGAATTTTGTGGGTAGCGTCAACAACCACTTGACAATGCGACAAGAGAGTGAGCGCCTCAAGGGTGTAATGGCACGCATCGAATCCTATGATGTGGTGGTAAATATCTTGAAATATCTCTAGATATATCGAGACTCGATAAAGACATTAACCACTTGCAGGACACTAACAACGAGGTGTTGGACAAGCTAATCAAGCAGCACAGTCAGATGTTTGATCTGTGCGCTCCCATGCGCGGCTGTCCGGCCAACCAGGTGCGGCATCTGTTTATGGAGGGAGACCATAAATTCAAAGACAACGTCGGCAAGAGCGACGTGCATTGCTTTCTGCTGACTGACATTCTGCTCGTGTGCAAGGGCATGGCTAAGAAGGGATTGGGCGCGCTTAAGGTCATACGCCAGCCATATTTGACTGATCATTTGATCGTGCATCTGGCGCAAAACAACACGCTGAACTGCGTGTATCTCAACGAGTTCCAGGTGCCCACCACAGGCTTTACGCTGCAGTGCATTGAGGCCAAGAACTGGTACGACGCGTTAAGGCGCGCTAAGGCCATATACCAAAGCCTGAAGCGAGGCAATGGATTCGACACCATGCGCTACGGCGGCAGCGGCACTGGCGGCGGCGCTGGCGACTCGCTTGGTGTGCGCAAGTCGCCCATCAACTCTTCGATCGGCAGCCATGTGTCGAGTGCGAACAACAGTCACAGCGGCAGCGTTGAGTGGAACGACTCTCGGAATATATCCGTTGATTTTGAAAAGACTAACTCACTCTCCAGCGACGAGGGCTCCAGCCTTATGGGTAACGTCAAGTGGTCTTTGCTAGTCAACTCTACGATACTCACCTTCACTCAATTTTAGGTAATCAAGGCCTGGCGTTGAAGGGCAAGCAGCACTTGCTTAGGGGCGTGCCTAAGCCAAAGATTGGCACGATTGCATCGACATCGGCGAATACCCTGTCCGTACAGCCAGTAAACCATTTGGGGCAGAGTTTGCCCAACCTGAACTTGCAACATAACCAAACGTAAGTCGCCACAGACAATGATCAGCTTCCTGCTTAATAGAAGCACACGAGCAAGCAATCGCATACACAAGTATTCACTACTCATCTTCTGATTAGCATTTTCCAGTCATTTGTTTAAGTCCTTAAGACCGTCCGTATACGTCGTTAATGTTATTATACACTTACTATACTTACAAAAACAAAACAAAACAAAATCAAAAACAAATCAACAAAAAACAAGCATATTTATATATACATATACACATAGTTTGTCTAATTTATAATATATTTTTTTATTTGTAATGCATACAATTTTAAAATAAATATATATATATATTCTATTATACATGTAATGTAAAGTCCAGTTTAACTCGTGTCTTTCATCGAAGCCAACATCAAGAACGCTTTTTACCTCAAACTCTCACCGCAACTCTAATTTGCCTGCGAACTCATCACTTATGCCAGCCATAATCAGCATTTCTCTTCTGTTTCGCATTTGTGCTCTGCATTTTAATTTCTTAGGAGCACCCAGAGCAACTGAAAATAACTCAAATTGAGAGCTAGGCTTAAGCAAGTTTTGTACTCAGATTGGTTTCTGCCATAGGAACTCTTGTTTATAATTTGTTTATTTGCTTCTCTTGTTTTCACTTGTGTTGAAAGCAATGAACTTTAATATTTATAATTTATAGTTCAATTGAGACTCTCATGTACGTAAGAATAGTGTAATTTTCAATTTAATTTAAATATTTTTGTATATTTTATTTTTTGTAAAAGATTTAGTTCTAAAGGCGAACTTTCTTGTGCACGCGCTTTGATATTTCTAGATCTTTGTTGATCCACTGAAAACGTAGCTGCAAATGATTTCCGTTTTGGTTCGTTCACTGCTTCAGTTCAATATAGTCGAGCTAATTATGGTCTGATCGGTTCTAAAGTGAAATTTAACATACTTATAGTAACAATACATTACTTGTGCCGGGCACAACGACTAGTCACTCGGGTAACTTATTGTTGTCGCCCAGTCATCGCGGCATTTCCTATCCACCGCCGAGTCCAACTAGGTGAGTCCGAACGAAGATGGGAGCAATTGAAATAAATGCATATATATATATATATATATACCATCATTGTGCTTTAATATCTCTGTGTCAATTCTCTATATTCGCATATATGTAACATTGCATATTCTCATGATGTCTCATGACATGGCATGTCTCTCGCATCATCATGTGTTATGTAACGAACGGTCCATCAACTCGAATCCTATTCCCACCTAAATGCGTACCTGTGTTCGTGTCTCTAGAGTGCCGCTGAAACGTGGCATGGCATTCTCCACGTCAACGAAGAACCCACCACTGCTGAAGACCCGCAACATCACATCGCAGAACAGTATTAATTGGCATCAGATACCAGCCACGCCCACGCCGCCCAGTCCGCGATCGCAGCACAATTCGCCCAGCAGCACGTCCGCCTGCAATGTTGATCCCAGGCTGCTGCAGAAACAGATATCCCATCAGATGCCCCTGCAAACGGCCAGGCAGAGTAACTTGGACCTCCAGCGGAACTTAAGCAATGAAACTGACGTCTAATGCAGAGCTTAGCTTAGACTTAGATAATGCAGAACGAGAGGAGAAGGAATCCATCGTCGTTTCTCACAGTAGAGGCGGCCAATGTACATAATCGCTAATACTGCACCTTTGGGTCCAAATACGATACAAATATAATCAACATTCCATCTAAGTGCTACTACCCATTCCCATTGTCTATCCATATATAGTACTGCATATGCACATATGTATAGTCATATTTAACAGTTATACGATTACATTCTTCCATGGCAAAGAACAACATAGAAAATGCTATTAAAAACTATTTTTATCGATAAATAAATACCCAAATATCTTATGTATCTAAGCATGTTTATAAAACTTTACAACATTTAAGAAAGTATTGAAACTTGTAGCTGAAGATAGTAGCCATGATTCAAAGTAGATATTTTTTTATTCATTCTGCGCTATCCACTGTTGATAAAGCTGACATAAAGGAGTATATTAGTTCGTCGCCATATTCATATTCATGTAAATGAACCTATCTTTTCTTTTCGGTTTAAGTTAATTATATAGTTGTGTTTTTAGATACTTCCTAAGATAATCTTTCTAATCAGTTTCGGATTTTTCCTTTCTTTCTTTAATGCAATTCTGTAAGTTTGTCATGATGAGGAGTGTATTGCGGCATATCTTTTATCAATAGACTCTCTGTGGAGTTGACTTGTCGTAGACAACGTAGAACGTACTTGGAAGAGAGCGCGCTCAACCAGAACATATATTTCCTAATGTTCAAATATTAGGCTTACGTATGGCATGGTGACAGCGATCCATTTACATTAACTCACTCCAACTACTTGACATTGAGCACGATGCTCGTTTTGCTTTTTCAATGATACCTCGATCATTTGCCCGACCTTTAAGTACAGCGATTTTAAGCAACGATTTGAATAAGTTTCAATATCTTTTGGACACAAAAATATGTGATAACTTATATACAAATTGAACATCAGAAGAATGAACCAACACAAACTTCATGAAGGTTTTAACACACTCTAGTTTTGATAATGTAAATAATAATCGTGTCTCTTTTCTTTGTTTGTATTTGTACTAGAGAATTGCTTGGAAAAGAATACGTAGTGCCTAGGGAATGATAAACGTTCTTCCTGCCATTCAAAATGATTCCACAAACTTTGAACCAAATCGGGCATATACTATATACATACATGCATAAATCTCTATATTTATATGTGGTATTGTATTACAAACTTAGACTATGTATGTAATACTTAAGATATCATTTGAGCTATCAACAAATAATAGATTATAATCAAATCAAAAACCCTGAAAACGAAACTGTACTTAAACATTGTACACAAAATACAACTAGGAAAAACTTTTACTTGTACAAAATATTACGAAAAATGTATACTTTACACACTTACATATATTCATATTATACTATATATATATATATATATATCTAATCAAAAAGGATACAACTGAAATATTAGCATATTATTTTACAAACTATTCATTTGTATTATAAATACATATTTCAATTTTATATATATATATATATTTATATATATATATATATATATATATATATATATATATATATATAGTATATGTATATATAAACACGTACATTCATATACTGGATAAAGAAATAGCTATTCCCACAGTATTATTTAGTGTGCAATTGAAAATGTGTTTTAAAATAGTATATTATATTATATAGTCAAATATCATGGAGTGTTCGCACTATAAAGGCGACTTATACAACTACACATACACATACACACACATATATATATATATATATATATATATATATATATATGTGGATACTTCAATCCTTACATAATTATTTGATTGAATATATGTATAATTAAGAATATTTGTTCTTAAGCAGAACTCAAGCTTGATTGAATCTGCATACCTATACACACACACACACATCCTCTACCATATACACGTACATACACATACATATGTATTCATTAAAAATACAATAACTAATCATAGTAAAGAGCGTAATACAAAATAGCTTTATTTACACCAGTAAATTAGTTATATTTACATATATATGTATAAAATGTTAAAGAATTTATGAATTAAACAACACAAAACCAAATGTTTTATTTTTCTCGACTTTTCATACGAATTTTTGACTAATATTCTTTTATAATTTGTTTTAAATTAATTTAAATTAAGCTATACGTTGCCTTAAGATATGAAGATATCTTCAGATTCATTCTGAACCCAAACAAATGGGTAATTCAGAGAATAATATCTTTCTTAGGGTATCTACAAGTGGAAGACTCCCGCGTAGGCTTCTTACCCATAGCCTATTACCTACTATTTATTACCAAGTGTACGCTGCTGACTTAACACGATTTAAATTTTAGCCTGACTAATTGGAGTTCAGTGTTTATTACTCACGGAAGGAGGCGTGGTCATAAAGTGTTTTTATTTTACTGCTTCATTATCAGTGCCAAGACCCAATCTTCGCTTGTTTGTATACCCATAGGATGTTCATTAGGAAAGATACAAGAGCATTGCCAAACGGATGCGAGTAAAGATCTAATCAAAAACCCATTCAAAGTTTGGCTAGTGATATAGTTGGCATCAGCTGCTCAACATGAGGTTCAGGGCATCATCTAGTCATGCACTGCCGGCTAGCGCACTTCTACAGTTTCCTCAAATTGAAATGAAATGTTGACTTTGAGAAAATAAATAATTGCGCTGGCTAGCCGCGTGAAGGACGTGCGATAAAGGACGCAGAGGACATCATTTATCAAAGCGGGGGCCGCGAAGAGAGTCAGCCTCGCCTGGTGAGCAGCTGCATTAAAGTCTCTTAATGGTTTAATAAGCAACGCTGTCCAGCTGGTTGACAATTTCATATGAAGTCGGTATATCTACAGTATATCTATAACCTTCAAATAGATTTATATATACAAGTCTATTGCATTCTAGTTTAAACAAAAGATGTGTCGTTTGTAAGAATTGAAGTTAAGATAGCTTATCGTCCGCTGCAAAGCAATTGCCATTTGATAAGCAGCTTGACTGGGATACGATTTATGTATTTATTTTATCTGATAGCTGGCTTGATAAAAAAACCCTCAGCACAGCGCATTCATCTGTCAGTACAAATTGAGAAACTCAGAATGAGTGTATCGAAAGTTTTCAGTGCTCGTCTTACATGTGCGCTGCTGCTCTGGCTCTGCGGAGTTGCAATTGCGGCGGACTTGGTGAATGAATCGCAGCCGGGCAACAGTGCAGCGACGTTCTGGCAGCGTGTGAAGGCCAGCTTCTCGGATTTTCAGTGGCAGCAAGCGAAACCAGAGGTGGAAAGTCCGGAGACCATACAGAAGCGACGCGAAATATGGCAGCGACTGACGATGGCAAGGATCTTATAGGGGCAGACGAGACTACACCACATTAGCAGACTAGTTAACTAAAGCTAAAATCAATGGAATTCAAATAAAGTATATACTAATGGATGTATTCTCTCCTCTACTCTAAGCATCTAACAGCATAGCAGAAGTTCGATTCGCCAGATCCCTGTATTGTTAAAGATGTGAATAGACAACTTAGCGGGAGACAACTTCTGGTCGAGACAACAAAGGAGTAGAGCAGGCCTATAGAGTGATGGACTGCTTGTAGATCTAGGGATTAATAATAGTTCTAGACGTTCTGTTAGATGCATTTATTTGCTAATTTTGAAAGCACTTGACATTCTTGGCCTGGTCGCAATAACCAGCCCTCTGGTCCCAGTAGAGACCCCTGGGGCAGGCGGTGAGCACAGGCATGCCCGCGATGCAAATGTAGTACTTGCCACAGTCATCGGGATGCGGCAGGTAGCTTTGGCGCTCCGAGGGGCACTTCAAGGTACTGTGCGCCACACTTGGCGGTGTTGGCGCCGCGGCGCTCGTTGTCGGCTCTCGCTCACTGGGCAAACTGGGCAAGCTGGGGAAGGTGCTGCTGCTGCTGGTGCTAGTGGTGGTGGTGCTGCTGCCGGTGTTTACAATGTAGCACACGGTGACTTGGCCAGGCGTGGAGGTTGGCTCCTTGGGTGAGGCCAGAGCTGGATTACGGCTATTGCTATAGCACTCAGCGACGCTGCTCAGCTGGCACTCGGAGCTCCTGTAGTTCCAGTGCGTGCCACGACCACACTGATGCCGATGCAGATGGCCATAGGCACAAATGAAGTACAGCTGGCAGTTGGTCGGATGGGGCAGAAAGTAGGCGCCAAAGTGTCGGCATTCAATGTGCTCCGGGTCGTAGCGCTCCATGGGACTCACGGCCAGGCCAGTTTGCACATCGACGGCCACGAAGACCGGCTGTGGCCTGCCCAGCCACCAATTGTAATCGACATTCGAAAGTCCACTTGGCGCTGCGGTGGTGACTGTGGCTACGCCTTCCACTAGGGTGCAATTCACCTTTTCTGGCACATCGCACACCGACTCAACCGGGTCGAAATGAAGGCCCTGATCGCAGTAGAAGAGCGTGGTAATCGCGTGGCAGGCAAAGTACGCATTACAATCCAGCGGATGGGCCACCAAATGACCATCCGCACGTCCGTCACAGATCTGGAATCAACTCAATCGATAAGTCAGCCTCTACCTTAAAGACCGGCCAGAACTCCGACACTTACATAGCTCAGGTCTGCGATTTCCTGATGAATCGTCTGCTCAGCGGCCTGCGACACCCCGAGACAGATGCCCACAAGCAATGCAAAATGTATACGAATTTCCATGCGAGAGTCTTCGCGATCAGTTACTAACGATTGCACACTTTTTCTGAAAAATAATTGATGGTCACCTCGTGTGCGAGCCTTATATAAGGCCAGGTTCCCACACCCAGCGCCGCTGGGTGCAGCCATTTAAGAGTATTACGCGTACACTAATTGGAACATGAAAACCTATTTTTGAGCACTTGTCGCGACAGAGGTTAAATATGTGATAAAAGAAGAAAAAAGACTGAATAACAAGAGCCCCGAATTTCAGATCAATGAGTCATATAAAAACTGGAAAATGTGGCATACTCTTAGGCAGCACCAGCGAGGAGCCTTACGGAAGAGAAAATGTAAGACTCAAAATTGAAATAAAAGTTTACAGGTCCGTCCGTTAGTATATATGTATATAAAATGTTTAATATATACTATATACATTCAGTGGAGGCTTGCTGAAGCTAGAATTACGTTTACGAATAGAGTGATAGGCGCTTACTTCCCGGAAGGCCTTTAAGGGGTTTGCTATTGCCAACTATAGAGTTTCCCTCCCAACATGAGAATATGGCAAGTCCTCTTGAGGTTTGATAAGATATCACTTATGCACTGCACGGACTCAATGCTTTATAAATGTATATTTATTCAATGGGAATAGAAAGTAGAATAATCAATAATTATCTAAGCAATAAATATAATATTGATTTAAAGGCCGCCTGGAAGTTAGTGAATTTTCTATATAGATAGCGCGCAGTCGACCATTGATTTGTTTTAGTAGATGACTTGAGTGTCTGATGTCGTCTTTAAAGTATTTTTAAACGATTCGCGAATGGCTCTATCGATGGGAAGCGTGCGGTCTTTCCTAATTTATCAATTGACTAAGTCCCTTGGGCTCTGTTCTAATACTCCATAAATTATGTGCCCCGTATCAGGTGTACAGCTCGGGAAGTTCTATTTAATCGGCGAGTGGCCGTAAACAGAAGTTAGTCGTTGTCTTAGCCCGGTCAAGGCACTCCAGTGCTTCTCTGCGATTCCACAAGCTATGAGTGCGTGAACTATGACATATAATTGAATATAATAAGTATATTAAAAGTGCTAGATTCTGGATTAAGTGATATGTCGGATTCTGTTCATATAATCTATATAAAAAGGAAAACGAGATCATTTGATTATTTGAAACCAATGGAGCAGCTAATGTCCATTCCTATAAAGTAATTCCATTACTAGTGTAGTGTCCTAAAAGTGAAGAGTCAGAGAGTCCTGAATCCTGGCGGTGTCAGATACAACTACTATTCCTCCTTTAGGAAGGATTTTTCTAGAAAGCATTCTCAAATAATCTATATCCTTGCAGATAAAAGTATGCTCCTAATACTGATCGGCCTTGGCTTTGGCCTTGCGTTGGTTCCAAGCGTCGCATCCACTTTTAATCCAGAACTCATGTGCACTTTGGTCATCGATGGCACTAAGATCAACGATCCGCGCGCCTGTAATGCCTGGATACAATGCATAGATGGCAAGCCCGTCAGCGGCACCTGCGACAAGGGTCTCTTTTATGATAGAGAGAGTGAGGAGTGCGTGAAGTCCACTGATGTCAAGTGCATCTCTAGCGATCCATGCGCGGCAATGGCGGATGGCTTTGCTGCCGATCCTTACTCTTGCAATGGATATTACTACTGTCAAGATGGCGTGGGTAAACGAGGCGTCTGCAACACCGGACTGAACTTCAATCCGGGCACTGCGTCCTGCATACGTGACTTTCCATGCGTTGCAAAAATGGATCCCGACAGCTATTGCAACATTGTGCCCGACGGCGTGTTCATTAAGGACGTCCTTAGTTGCAATGGCTATGAGATGTGCTGGAAGGGCGAAGTCGTCCCTGGCACCTGCCCCGGCACGTTCTACTTCAGTGCTAAAACGGGCGAGTGCGACTACCCGCAGGACGTGGAGTGCGCTATTACTGAGCCTCCTCCGTTGACGGCTGAGCCGGATGTCTGCCCCCAAGCAGGCAGCTTCATCTCCGACGACAGCAGCTGTAATGGCTATTATTACTGTAACGAGAGAGCCGATGGTCAAATGATACTCCAACATGGCGACTGCGACGATGGGCGCTTCTTCTCGGCCCGCGGTGGTGGCGCCTGCGTGCCCCGATCAAATATCCAATGCGATTACAATCGATGCGTCGGTCTTGGCTATAAGAACATTGAGTTGGCCAACGAATCAAGTGATGGATGCACGGGCTACGCCATTTGTCAAGACGGCGTCAAAATTGGCGAGGGCACCTGCCCGACAGGCGATTACTTCGATGAACAGACTCAGCGCTGCACCAACGAGATCATATCTTATGCGGCCTGCGCGATATCCACCCAACCCACAACTCATATCGCAGTGATGGATGACAATACAACAACAGCCAAATGAATAGCACGGCGGCAATGGTATATCCCAATACCATATCACAAGGCAGCACTCAACACTCGGCCAATCAATTTCTCAAAAATACACTCATTTATTTATTTACTCACCATGGACTTCGATTATTTTCTCGTGCGTGTACTCAAAAGACAATATATACAATATAAATGTGATAAGGTTTCATATTTATGGGACTTACAATTTCACATATATATTTATATATGCCTGCCTATACTTATATATATACAGTGCGAAAGCACCTTGATAAACAATTGGGATCTTTATCTGAGCTGTTCGTGTGTCATGGATCTAGAATAGAATTTAGCTTAGTTCAGATTGGAAATGATTTAAGCATATTTCAAATTATTCAATTTGACTCAAACTTATAAATGTGTTCCGAGTCAAAAATGATATAGATTGTAGATAAGATATAGTATATACCAGGCGTATATTTGATTTTTTCTAGATACTCGTTAATCTTGCATCTTAAAAGTATTTTCGTATACATTCAAGTTCAGAGCTTCATTTTTATACCCTCATCACGTTCGTGGTACACTGACTTTGTGAAAATGTATGTAACAGGCAGAAGTAGGCGTGGCAGATCGAACTGAGTTGATATGGCCTGCTCGTTCGTATGTTTAAATTCCTTTTAGATAACTCTACCCATATACATATTTATAATCGATAAAAATCTATACATTTTGGTAGTTTTTTATTACAGCTGGAATACTATAAAATCCCTGTAATGAGTATTATTATTAGTGTTTAGATATCCGTAACGAATACAGAGATTTCATATCTTCCGGATATATCTTCCCACCGTAGCTAGATTGGAACAGGATTGGAATGTTGGCGCAGCGATCAGAGTACCTCCCAGTCGAGCAGTCCCTCTTGCTTGTTAGTACATATGTAATGAATGATTTCAAAGAAGCGGCATAGTCGTTCTGCTTGTTCGACTTGCAATTTGTTTTGTTCGAAGCGCTAATAGAATTGCTCACCCGATGAGCGGCGCCAATAATATTCTAGAGTTCCCTTGAGATGTGTGAGATATTTACCGTGTATCTGAGATATTTCGGCAGTTTGTTTTCATGATATCGCTGCTCTCGCCTCACCTTGCCATTTATCGGCACAGGTACAGTGACTCTCACTACCAGTAAGTTGGTACAAGCACCTGCATACTATCAGTGCTCGTCAGTATTAATTAGCAGGCATCAAGTAGGTGTCGTACAAGGCATTCGTATGTGGGTACTCGAATTCCTCGAAAATATCACATTTATTTTTGACAGTCTGATAGCGCATTTTATATTCTGAATCTTTTGTTTTGAAAATAGTTTTAGTTCTAATGAAAACGTGTACTTGTTCAACTTGAATATTCCTATATGGAAAGTTGGTTGAGTGGCCTTATAGATAAATCACATTGTTGAAACAGAACAAGAAGAATATGCAATGCTTTTTGACTTCCACCAAATTGAGGTCTGATTTAATTAGTTACAATTACAATTATATTTGGAACACGGGTCTCACTTCGTGTTTGGGTTTCCTCTTCAAGATTAGGCTGCGCAAGCGACATAGTTGTGGTTAATGGGAGTGCATCCCTGGCTGCGTTCGTCAAAGAAGTAGTCGGGTGGGCAGTGACCAGTACTAACAGTGACCCCGTCCGAGCAGCGAGCATAGGATTGACAGTCGCCCAGTACATTGACGTAGGTCAAGGTGGAGCCAGCGCAACGGTCCAGCAGACAGCGAACATTAAGACGATCGCGGCAGGAGAGCTTCTCGTAGTCGAAGTACGAGCCGAGCGGACAACGCAGATGCTGGGGATTAGTGTCGTACTTGCCATTCGAAGGACCCTTACAGATGTAGTAGTGGTTGCAAGACTCATCGTCCGCAAAATAGCCCTGGCGCGCTGTTGTGCCATTAACCAGACAGAAGGTATTCTCCGGCGGGGGCAGTGCTGCATTGCCATAGCAGCTGGCATTGGCTGCGGCCACGCACGCGCCAAGGGAAGCATCGTAAGCCTTTTGGGCGGCACATTCGCGCTCATAGAGCACGTCGTTTATGCAGACATAATACTTGTGACAATGCTCCTCATGGGCTAAACGAGTGTTGTTAGACAAGGAGCGACAAACCGGCGACTTGGTTTTTGCGCTGCTTCCCGGGCAATTGTACTGAGTGGGATAGACGCAAGAACGTGATCTTGGATTGAAGATCAACTCTTTGGGACAGTTGGCCTTGACCTCACGATGCCCTTTGCACAGTATATAGCCTTGGCAATCGTGGCTCGTGGAATCTGGCAGGAAGATGCCGTCCGTTTCGTTGGCGCAGGCATTGACAACGCTGTTACTGTCCGGAGCAGAGTCGTATGGGCAATCGACATTTTCCGCCATGGTACAACGGCCCTTATCCTTGTTATAGAAGAGTCCAGTGGCGCAGGTGCCCTCCTCCATTGTGGTGGTATGACTAGGACAGTGTACCCAATAGTTGCATGTGTTCGGCCGCAGGAAGCTTGTATCCGAGGGCAGCAAGTCGCACATCTCATTCATCGTGAGAGACTCAAAGCTGTTTAATTTGCTGCCACTGGCCAGGGCGACCACGGCAAGCACAAGCAGGGGCAGGACTCCTCGAGCTGCAATTAACGGCGTTAGCAATCTGAATCAGTGTTGATCAGCAACGCAAAGAGATGATTACCTTGCTTCATGCTGTTAATGGTTATCGTTGGTTATCGGTGATAGTTATCGGTATCCTTAAATTGTTGCGATCGCTAGCTCCGCGTGCAGCTCCAACAACTTGACTGATGCGCTGCCACCGGTCGGCACCTTCTTAAATATGCAAAGCTTCATTCTTTCATTCATTGCTGTTTAGCGAGAAAATCAATTTTGAAAATGCACAGGCCCAAGGAAGACAATGTCGATGTCTTTGCCTGTCTCCGATATCAGATATCAGTGTGCGCGATAACACTCGCATCTGATAGCGCAGAGCATGTAAATTACACGGCAATAACATGGCCGTTGGTGACTCGGCTCCATGCTACCCATCTGCGTATGCCAATCAACCCGCAATCATAGCTGATAGGGAAATCGGAGGTGTCAAGGCGGGCGGCAGGCATTAGTGTGAATGCCTCTTTGAATTGAATGAAAAATTCCACACAAAAGTCTAATGATTTCTGGCCTCGGTGCGAGACATGTTCCTGTTCCTTCATTTGATCTACTCTTACTCGAACTACACCAAGTCCATGCATTACGAATTAAACACATGGACACCTCTTGCCAACTGAATATAAAAATCCTTAGGTCAGAGTGCTAGAATTACTATTTTATTTATATGCAATTGACTTTGGCTACATTTGAATGTGAACATATATTTCAAGCAATGGTCATTAAGATTATTGACAAACCGGGTACGCTGGCTGTTTCTGCACACATTTGCCGGCCAATTCATCCAGGTAGGGATAGGTCGGATTACAGTAGCTAGTTTCACCAGTCGGGCAGTATGTGTATTGCATGCAATTCGTTTTAGCAATAACTGCGTATGTCAAATTCGTGTTTGCACAGCGATTGTCAGTACAACTTAGACTAAGGGGAGAAACGCATCTTTGTTTATCTACGGAAAACTCCAAGCCAAAAGGACACGCGCCCCAGTTACCAATTTTAGATGCATTGCAATAGTAGAATCCGTAACAAGTCAATCCATCGGCTATAAACGTGTCCACTGTTCCGCAGCCATCTGTAATTACCGAAGGTGGAGAATTGGGGTCAAGGTTGGTGTTGCCATTGTCGTTGTCATTGTCGGTACATGGATTAGATTTCTGACAGATTCCAGTTGCAGCATTATAATAATATCCTGTTTTACAACTGCCCCACACTCCGTAGCCTTTGACGCAGCTCAGATATTGCCCACAATTGTTCGGATCGCCAACAAAGATATTATTGGGCATGAAACGGCAGATGGAGTTCTGGGTGCACGTCGGGCCCCACACGCATGTGTTATTGTTGGCGGCATACGTTTGACCAGCGGGGCACGATACTGTCTTGGAGGTGCCGTCGCCATAGCAATACGTATATTTGGTGCAATCGCTCGGATCGGCCACGTATCCAGTTGTCTTCAGAGCGCTGCATGTCTTCTGTGCGCTGGTGGAGCACGGTGTGGTGGATGCTGGTTTGCACATCTGCGCCTGTGAATCGTAAATGAGACCATTTTCACAGGTACCATAGCCCACAAGCTGCTGAGCCTTACAGTAGCCCCAGCTGGTGCAATCGGCGGGGTTGCCAATATATCCACTGCCCGACCATTGGGCACACATGTCCTGCATCGTATAGCCAGCTGACTGACTCGCCAGCAGAAGACAGGCGGCCGCCAGAACAATTCCCCTCAAGTGGAAAGCTGGAAAGACCAAAGCATTTTGATTAATTCGCTATCCTTGATGGTATCCATTCGAGTGTTGCAGTATTTTAGTATTTTAAATACTGAAATAATTGTAGTTTTTTAATATTTTAGTATCACAGCCTACCAGTCATTGCGCTCGGGTTGTAGGTGACTTATTAGCTAGCCGTGTATGCTACAGGAGCATACCAAACTCAATACTAAGCCTACCAATTGCATGATATGCTTTATATAGAGAGCCAAGCCTGCCGGCTCCATCTAATACCCTATCTGGTTGCGTTTAATTAAAACTGTTCGCAGTTTTGCAGATAAGCTCACCCACGACCGAAACACATTGAAAAATACCATAATTAAAATGCGATAATGCGTTGTCTCACCTAACATTTTCTTAATTTTTCTTTGTTCTCGATTCAGCGTTTAGAGACGACTGAAAAGTCGCAATGCCGTTGCGATTTCTACTGACTGGTCTTATATGCGAGCATTCACCAAATACCCATGAGCTAACCGACCGTAATTGAGTTATTTTTACCCTCAGTGCGATTTATCATCTTTATTATCGTCAACTGCCGTCGGGATTATCAGCTCCTTGTGGACAACTGTTTAGGTGTGTAATTATGTTTTAATTCATTGACATTCCAATTATTGATCGCCGCCTCCAGGTAACTGCGTTACTTCTCACACAATCGTATCGACCCTGTCAGCATGTCACTCTATATCACTGACAGCGTTTAAGAACAACACCATTTCCGCCGAATTCTTTTCTACGAAATCTATCTTCTTATAGGGATTGGCTGTCTTTGTTTAACTCTGTTAATATCTGTCAATGAGATCTCTCCATTCCAATGCATACTTTTGGGGGAGCTTTTGGTATTTACAGTTTTTATGTATTGTAAATTAGTGTATATATAAGAAATATAGGTTGGAGCAAACTTTCTACGTCAGTTTTCCAGTATACCGAGCATTTAACTTTCAGTTAGTTCAAAACATGCACATTTATCATATTTCATTTAATTTATCACCTATTCCATTTCCAAATTTGTTCGGCTCAAGCCCTTAAGGTAGAACAGACACCGTTCTATCCGACTGAACTTGGAAATTCAAAATAACTGGAGTCTGTATTATTTTCATAGCATACTTTTAGGCATCCGTTTGTTATGCAGTTTCAGCCATCAAACTTTTCGGGGCATACTTTGATGAGCCCGTGATATTCCCAATTTTGTAGTACGATCGCTGAACTATTAACGAATGCTTTAAGTTAAATTTGAAGTGAAATATTATTGACATACATGAATGGATGTATTGAGATCTGCTACGAATATTCGAATATATCGTTTTGCTTCCATCATATCTGATATTTACTTATTTGATTTTTTTAGACTATTCATTCACTTATTCAATTCAAAATCTACATCTAAGCTCTCTCTTTGTTACTATTTTTTATTACTATCTCACGCTCACCTTTTGTTCCCTCTCTTGCATTTCATATTGCATATTACATCAAATTATTATATTATCAAATTAATATAATTTCTGTTTGATTGCTGCTATACCTGAAAGCATTTAAAAATATTTTTTACAAAGATATGCCATATCCGCGAATAGGGTATATTTCAGTGGGGCATTCTTGACAGACATTTCCGTATCATTTTATTTAATGCATGTAGCATTACAAGCAAAAACTGAGATATGTCTGTCTTACGCACATAAAAATAATTTCAATAGAGTTAATAAACGCCATTTGGCAATCAGTTTATCAATTTGAAGGATTTATGAGCCGAGAACAATTTGTTATTTTTGTATTAAGTGCTAAGGCCAGCTGGTTATTATCTATCTATCAGGCATACATATATCACATATTGCTTGGTTGCTGAAATGCTTCAGAGAACAACACCTCAGCTTATAATATAAAAGAAAATACCCATTTGAAACGCTCTATTTTTGTTTGCGCTACTGTTGGTAATAGCTGCATATTTTTGGCAAAACAGAGATAAGATTTGAGCCGCTGAGAACATATACCCCTAATTTGTTGCAGAATCAGCTATCAAATATCAGGTATCAGCGACATTCCGTCCCATATATAAATTCTCTCCAAGCAGCAATCCCCATTTAGTCAAAAGCAAACCAAGTGAACAGCAACAGCAGAAGCATAAATACGAAACGTATTTTCCAATCAATCGAAAATGCAAGAAGGTGAGCAAATATATGTATACGGAGTTTCTAATTGGCAGGTGTTTCGTACTCACTGCGTGCCAGCTAGTACAGTTCCCACGAATAGTACAAACTTACATTTGTTTTAGCATCATTGAGATTCGGAATCGGAATTATCCTGCTTGCTCTGTGCCTTCCTCAGCCACTGCAGGCTCAAAATAATTTCGAGGACATGTGTCGGCTGTTTAAGAACGGCGTCCACATCCGGAAGCCCGGCTCCTGCGATGAGTACATTGAATGCAAGAACGGCGAGGGCAGCCTGCATAAATGTGACGATTCCCTGGCGTTTGACGCTAGCACCCAGAAGTGCGTGAAGGCTACGGCCAGCAACACCGTGCACTGTGGCAACCTGTGCGAGGGCCTGGATGGCATGTGGGTGGCTGATCCAACAAACTGCCATAACTACCTCTACTGCAGAAACGGTGAGTCCCTGGCCGGCCACTGCGAGGGCGCCGAGCACTTCAATGAAATGACGCAGTCGTGCGAGCATGGAGTTGACTCGATTTGCGTGGATGTTGCCAATATATGCGAGCTGTTGCCGGACAAAACAAAGTTTCGGCAGGAGGATGACTGCAACGAATACTATGAATGCAAGAGTGGAAAGCACACGCTCAAGACCTGCTCCTCGACGCAATACTTTGACGTGGAGAGCGGCAGCTGTAAGGCTAAGAACCTTGTAGACTGCAGCGCTCATTCCAAAACGAACGTATGTCTGTCGAAAACTAAGCCTCTCAAGGGTTTCCAACCGGACGGAGCCACTTGCCGTGGATACTTCTTCTGCGGTGACTACGGCACTGTTCACGATGTTAATCCTGTGTGGGGCCAGTGTAAAGAGGGCTATTTCTACGACGACATTAAGAAAATGTGCGACATTCCCACCTCAGTGGTTTGCACACACAACCGTTGCGAAGGACGTGGAACGATGCTCGTAGCCAGCAGCAGAAACGACTGCCACAATTATATTCGATGTGTCAATGGAATCGAAGTTGAGGAGTTGACCTGCCATTGGGATTACTTTTTCGATGAGAGAGTGCAAGGCTGCACCAACAAGATTATTTACGACGGCTGTTGTGACGGACGTGACTAAATCTTTATATACACCTGTACATATGTGCGTCAACAGAAAAAATGTATTTTCATAGTTTAAAATTTGTTTTATAAAATCAACACATTTCCTTAGTTTACCCACAATAAACCAAATTGATTATTTGAAGAAAAATTATAATTATGATTTTTAGCTCTAGTGAATTGCCCCACTGACTTTACGGCTTGTGTAAATGATTCGTTATATTTAAAATGCAAAAATAATCGCAACATATTCTTGGTATCGATAGGCATAGCGATAAGTATTTTACAGCACTGATCAAATTGTGTTTGATGCTTAAGCTCAGGGTTTTTAGCTAAATCAAAACACAAAAATTTGTTTTATTTTTTTAGTGGAGTCCCAGTTGACATGGAAATGTGAAAAGAAATGTATTTTTATTCAGCTTACTCTCAATATTAGCTGTACATATATTCATTTGTTTTGAACTGGTTAGTGCTGTTACTGAGGGAATGTTAAGTTTCGTGCCAATGTTATGTTTCGTGCTAAGCGCTGTTACTTACAGTACAGTATAACATTAATAGTAGACGATAAAAGCCGTCGCACATCGGGAGATTTGTTTTTGTAATGGTTAAAAAACACTTAAAGGTCTAAATTAAAGTAACAGTTAGCGTGCAAGTGGCCAGGCCGACATTTAATGCCGGCAAATATATTTAAGATGTGTAAAATAAATTTGTGCTAAGCTACTATATATAATTTTTTTCGGCTTGAGTTTTTGATTTTGTATTACCATAAAATGTAAGTTTTCAAATAAGGAAGCTACTCGCGTTCCGATTTATAGCCCAGTTTTGTTCCGATTTCGTCAACAGTTCTGTCATGAAGCCTACTCAGTCCGGTGGCAGTGGTACCAGTGCCGGTAAGATGGGCGAGCCCATCGAGTATGTTACTCTCATTAGCGACGACTCCGACGGAGAGCCGTCACCCAAACGAAATCCCTCTGGAGGTGGTGGTGGAGGCCCAGCCGCTAGCCAAACAAAAGTCAAATTTGACGATGATTCCAATGACACACCTGCAACCAGTGACGAGCGACGCACCAGCCGGCGTAACAAGCCCAAGGTCGACTACACAAACAAACCGGCAACTGTGAGTGCAGAGAATACGACGTCAGACAAATGTAGCTCTGGCTCTTCGGGCAGCAGCTCCGGCCCATCAGATAAGCGTAGTCAAGGTCATTCGGAACAACGAACCCGCAAGTCGGAGAGTGTAGTTAATCAAAGTACAGGCACTGGAACACGTAGCACCATGACAAAGGACACGAATGGAACTAATGGAGAAGCGCGCGACAACAGCACCCCCACAGTTCTCTCGGGTCAGGAAGGTGCCGTCTTTCAGTCGCGCCTGCCCTTTAGCAAAATGACCCCCAACGAGGAGGCGTGCTTTCCTGACATAAGCTGCTCCGGCATACTCGGTCATCGAGTTTTCCTTAATATACGCAACAGTCTGCTTCACATGTGGGTTGATAATCCAAAGACGCAGCTGACCTTTGATAGTGCGCTCAAGCGACTGCCGCCGCCCTTCGACAGTGACCCGAATTTGGTGAGACGAGTGCACTCGTTCCTGGAGCGGCACGGTTTCATAAATTTTGGAATTTTTAAGCGGCTGTCGCCGATCCCCAGTAAAAAACTTGGCAAGGTGATCGTCATTGGAGCTGGCATTTCTGGACTGGCCGTTGGGCAACAGCTGCAACAATTTGGCATGGATGTCATTGTGCTGGAAGCAAGAGATCGAGTTGGCGGCCGCATTGCAACCTTTCGAAAAAATAGCTACATTGCCGACCTCGGTGCCATGGTGGTGACGGGCGTCTACGGCAATCCCATGACCATTCTGAGCAAACAGATCGGCATGGATCTCGTACCCATCCAACAGACATGTCCGTTGTACGGTCCCGATGGCAAACCGGTGCCAAAAGAAAAAGATGACGTCATCGAGCGTGAGTTTAATCGCCTACTTGAGTCGGCAAGCTATTTATCGCATCGCTTGGACTTTAACTACGCCGGCAACAATCCCGTGTCATTGGGCGATGCTCTGGAGTGGATCATCAATATGCAAGATAAAGCTGTTCAGGAGAAGCGTGCTGCTCATATGCACGAGATTATTGCCGCACAAACAAGAATCATTGAACATCGAAAACAGCTGAAAGCAACATTACAGAAGATTGCGACTCTTAAAGCTGAACTTCAAAATTTAGTTGGACAGCGGCTGCCAAGGAGCGCACACAATGAAAACAGCTATGCGTCCCAGGAGTACACGATTCGCACCACTCAAATTAAGCTCGAGGATACCCTCAATGCCGAAGCGGAGCAACGCGTTGAGGGCCGTAAAATGGAGATGAAACTGCAAGAGATAGAACAAAACGGACCGAGGTTAGTTAGAAGCTAACCCATCTATAGAACTGTTTATCCGGACTCATTTCATTTACACAGCCAGGTATATCTATCTTCACGTGATCGTCTGATACTTGACTGGCACTTTGCCAATCTGGAGTTCGCAAATGCCACCCGCCTGGACAACTTATCGCTGAAGCACTGGGATCAGGACGATGACTTTGAGTTCATTGGACACCACACGACAGTGCGCAATGGCTATTCCTGTGTACCTGTTGCTCTGACCGAGAACATAGACATTCGTCTTAACAGTGCAGTTAAGGAAATCAAGTACACCAACAAAGGTGTTGAGATTGTGGCTGAAAACCTGAAGACTTCAAACTCGCTTATGACGTACAAAGCCGATTTGGCTGTCTGTACGCTTACGCTGGGTGTCTTAAAGGTAGCCGTCACACAAGAAGAGGCACAGCATGCCAATACAGTGAAGTTTGATCCACCGCTGCCGGACTGGAAGCAGCAGGCGATACGTCGGTTGGGATTTGGCAATCTGAACAAGGTAGTACTCTGTTTCGATCGTATCTTCTGGGATCCCAATGCGAATCTCTTTGGACATGTGGGCAGCACGACAGCCAGTCGTGGTAAGTAGAACACTTGTATTCACTTCCCTTCAAATTTATTTAATCATTAACTTATTTAGGGGAAATGTTTCTTTTCTGGAGCATCAGCTCGTCACCCGTTTTGCTGGCGCTCGTCGCTGGCATGGCGGCCAATATTGTGGAGAGCGTGACAGATGACATCATTATCGGACGGTGTATGTCTGTGCTGAAGAACATCTTTGGCAATACATCTGTGCCCCAGCCTAAGGAGACGGTCGTCACTCGCTGGCGTAGCGATCAGTGGGCCCGCGGCTCATATAGTTATGTTTCTGTAGGCTCCTCTGGCAGCGACTATGATCTTCTCGCCGCACCTGTCATCCCGCCTACAAGCTTTGAGCCACATTTCAGCAAAGACGCCGAAGAACTGCCACGCCTTTTCTTTGCCGGCGAGCACACGATACGTAACTATCCGGCAACTGTCCACGGCGCGTATTTAAGTGGGCTGCGCGAAGCTGGACGCATCGCTGATTACTATTTAGGCTATCCGGAAGGTACTCCGCCGGACATTGGGTACTCTGTCACAGAAGCCGCCAACTCGGTTTCAGTGGGCAATGTTGTAAAGCTACGTGATCTTTCCCCACATCTGTCCGACTCGCCCGTGTCAAAAAAGTCTGAGGAGAATTCGAACATTGCCGATTCAACGGATGTGCAGTAATTATAGTTTTTTTTTTTTAACGTGGAGCAACAACCGAAGACCATTTTAGAAATATAGATATGTCAAATATATATATATGTATGTAAATGTAATTTTATGCCTTTTCTTAGAATGAATTACATCTATTCTATAGATATTAACAGCCATTTAAGTTAGTTCACATTATCTGCTCTATGTCTGAGCCAGTATGTTATTGTCAAGTACCTTAAGATAATCACAATTACATTTTAATTAATTTATTCAAGGTTGATAGTAATCTGTTTTTGCGTTGGGATAAACTGACGATAGACGATGCCAACTGCGTCAAGCATTCGCTTGGCAGCTTGATATACAGGCTTATCCCCATACTTGTCAGATAAATAATATATTTCTCGGATGCCCGATTGAATAATTAATTTAGTGCACTCATTGCAGGGGAAGAGAGTTGTGTAGAGACGAGTACCGTCCAGTCCAGTGCAATTGCTGTTTAGTATTGCGTTGGCTTCGGCGTGCACCACGTACATGTATTTATTTTCCAGCGAATTTTTATCCTCGTCCTTCGACCATGGGAACTCATCGTCGCTGCAGTTCCTTGGAAAGCCATTGTAACCAATGGCTACAATCCGTTTATGATTATCTACAATGCAGGCACCGACCTGCGTCGAGGGATCCTTACTTCGCTTCGATGAAAGTATGGCGGTGGCCATGAAGTAATCATCCCATTGTAGATAATCATATCGTTTTTGACTGTGGAACGATGTCGAGCTCCCAATAATCTCTATCCGATCCTCCTTAATTTCGCTCAGTTCTTTAGACATTACACTAAAAATTATAATAAAAATAAATAATTAGATTAGTTCTTTTAAGACGACTTGTTAGATATGGATGAAAGAATTGAAACAATTGAGCACATATCTATATGATTTCTTTTTATTTATATTCAATATTATACCATATAACACTTCAGAGGCAAAATAAAAGTATGTAATACATATTTAATATAATTGGAATTTACAAAAAATACTTTGTATCAGAATCTAAATAGTCAAATCGAAATGTTTGAGTAGGTGCTTTAATATGTTTGTAAATATATATATATTTCTTTTTTTTTAGGCTATTTTTTGGACTTGTATGGGATTCTGCTTCAGATGTAGGTAAATTGACCGCATACGAGAGACGTCTTTTCCAGATTTATTGACCTTAGGATTAAAATCGCACAGCTTGGCAATGCGCTCCCATTCGGTTCCAGGCTCGACTGCTCCATTCTCTAACGAAGCAGCTTGAACTTCAGCGTTTCGAGACGATAATTTTGTTTTCGAAATAGATTCTTCGATCTGGCGGAGCCAGTCATCCAGCTCCTTCTTCGACTGCTGGCGTAGTTCCTCTTTTTTACGTTCCTCTTCAATGTCCTTCTCCTCTAGTCGCTGCTTCTGATCCTCGCGCCACTTTCGTATTTTCTCAGGCTCTTCACGCGACGGCGGAGGTCCTGAGATGCCAACTGGTTCATTCGACTCGCTTCCGATGACCTCGAAGCTACCAGTTGATGATTCCAGACCACCTCCCACATTGGCAGACAGCTCACTACCTAGTTCAGCCCCAGTGCTGACTAAGCCACCCAGGAGTCCATCATCGGTTGCAGGCGCAGCAACTGCATTTGTGGTAGATCCCCCAGTTATTTCAGCTTCGAGGTCTCCAAGAACTGATTGCTCGCGTGCCAGAAACTCTGCCGCTGGATCCACTTCCTCCTTAGTAGCAAAATCATCACCGAAATCCATGTCCATTGCACTCTACAAGAGCGTGATTGCAGTTAATGGGCGTATTTTCACTTACACGTAGAAATGTGCAAATATCAAACTAATTGCAATAACTGATTCCATACATCAACACTACTTACCTTTTAGGTTATTTGAGAAGTGATAGTTTTACTTTTTTAGTTTTTATTTCCAGCGTATTGACAAACAATATGCTTAAAATACGTATTTTCCACAGGTTTTTTTTATAAAAGAATATCTTTGTAGTGTGTAAATTGACAGTCACTAATAGCGATGACAATTTATCGATAAAATACAAATGAAAGCCAATATCGATTGGCAGTTCATTACTACCATTCAAATTTGTACATTTTTAATATATTTAATGATACGTCATTAAAGACTGTAAATATATTTACAACCCGCTTAAGACAGAAATTATTTAACTAACTAATTATAGTTGTAAAGATAATTCTTCTGATGGGGCATTGTATTTAAGGGAAATTGATAGATTCAAAAACGCGTATTCTTTGGCAAATGTAATAAAAAAAAATAAGTAAACAAAATAAAGGGTTTTCTAAATAAAACAATTTGTGCATCAAGTGCATGTTATTTGATCAACAAATTTTACCGGTGGAAAGGCTTCTGACGTTTTATTTGATCAGTGGTGTATAAAAATATCACATTTTACAACACTTGGCGGCACTTGATATAAATGGACTTATGTATGTGCATGTTTACATATATAAGTATTGTATTTAAGCACGTTGTTACATATGTATGTGCAAGGTTTGTGTATAAGATTGGAATTCATTCATTTATACTGTATTCTATACTCACCAAGGAAATAAAACAAATATATAAATATGTAGAACAAAATTAAAAACAAAATTTAACACTCAGGCTAACATAAGCACACGACTTTCATCGAACTGATTCACGTGTGCATCGTTCAAATGAACAATAGTTCATTTGTACTTGAGCGGCCATTTTGGAGATTGTTTCACCCACAAAAAAGTTATGCAGCCCAATTGTAGTAGTTTACAAAATAAATTTACTTAAAATTGTAACGTAAATAGATAAGTGCATAATCAAAGCTAAAAATAAAGATGATCCACCACAGTGTGAAAGCAACGGAGCAGTAAAACGACCAAGTTGCTTTGCTAGTGACTATCTCTCAACGCACGCACGCACACATGTATGTATGTACTTGCATACATATACTTTAAGCATACATACATACATAAATATGTATATGTTAAAAGTGGTCAAAGGAAATATCAACTGATGTACAATCTTACACGCATACATATGTATGTATGTATGTAAATGCCAACAAAACTTTTTTGACTAATTTGAAAGAACATGTAAAAATAAAACTAAAAGAAAAAAACGTGCCTCCCAAAACACGCCAAACTGTGCGCGGCATAATTTATCATTGTATGTATGTGTGTATGTGTATATGTATAAATATCAAAGTATCTGCGAAAAATGCACTTGTCGCTAGGGCTGCATAAAACGAAACTGTATTGATGTACTCATTTAAGCATATTGTAAAATGAAAGTTCATTTCGAAAAGCATAAAACCAGTGATTGCGCCAAGTGAAATAAAATGTAATACGAAAAAACGAATACGAATTTGTACATGTACATAAGCGTGCATGTATGCATGTCTCGATTTGGCATTTTAAGCAGACCGTGTCTGTACTGGCCTGTGCAGCCCTGGAATCTGCATTTGATGTTTATGCCATACTGAAAATACAAAATTAACCCCAAACAAAATACAAATACCTGCTTCCAGCTCAAGCACACCACATGGATCCCAACTCCAGCCCCTGGTCTTACGCCTACAATCGCATCGTGCCCGGTTCCACAGGTAGCACGGGGAGCACAGCGGAAGAGTTTCAGCATCCGCATTTAGCGACGATTACAGCGGCAAGCCTTGCTAGCTTCAATGCAGCTGCAGCGAGTGGCGGCAGCTTCGTGCCACCATCGCCTATTGGCAGCTACAATCCAGTATTCCAGCAGATTTATCACCATGCAGCCGCAGCGAGCGTGCAACCGAAGCCGGCGCATTATGCTTCGTCGACGGTCAACACGCCGCACCGCCAGCTGCAACAGCTGCAGCTACCTACGACGTTGGACAAGCAGCTCAGCTCCTTTCAAAACCAAGCTGCGGTGGCGGCTGTGTCTTCTGCAGCTGCAGCCGCCGCTGCTGTTAACAATGTTGCCTCCAACTACTACGGTGAGAACTCATCGTCCAGCGGCGCCTCGCCGTCACCCACGACGGTAGCTCTAACATCAACGTCGCTGACGTGGAACACGCCCAACATGATATCCAACACGTTCCTTGCCATGCAGCAACAACAGCAACAGGCGCAGCAGCAACAGCAGCAGCAACAACAAGCTCAACAGCAACTGAATCTAGTAGCCGACAAAGTGGTGAGTATAAGATCTAATCTAATTGTTGCAACAATTAACACAGAGTTGCAGATGGCCATGGCCTGTAATGGGAGGGAGGAGGGGCTCAAGGGGCTCAGTATTTGTGTTGGTATCCCCTAAATACGTACTAATTGGTGGTATATTTCTCTCCTTAATATCTCCATCAATATGGACGCATTACACTTTAACTTTAGTCTAAGACATTCGAAGTTCCTTAAACAAGTAGTTGAAGAATGACCAAAACAACTGAATAGGTGAAATTAATTGATAGTTAATTCACGAAATATAATTGTATATCCTTATTAAACCCTGATGTATCCTCATTTTGCTTAGAATCAGTTAGAATCAGTAGCTTTTCAACTTCAATGCAAAGGACATTCCATTTCGCGGTATCTGCTGGGTCCCTTTCGATGCTCCTCTTTTATCCAAGTACTAACTCTGCTTAGACTATTCTTAACTGCCTTTAACTGTCTAAATCTGTGTATGTAATGTACTGTATATATATGTAACGAAATCCGAACAAAAAAAATTTCCGTTTCCATCAAATTTATGTACAAAAAAAAAAAAAAACTTTCCACGGCAACAACTACAACGAATCCGTAGCAAATCAAACAAGAAAACACTCAGCAAACCAAGGCGCATCTCAAAGCGTACAACGATCTAATCTACTTCACCCAATTGCAACAACAACAACAGCAGCAGCAGCAGCAACAACAGCAGCAACAGCAAGAACAATTGCAGCATGAAATTGCCGAGGCCGAAACATATTATACTATAGATGGACAGAAGCTGAAGCTGGCACGCAAGGATGGGCAAACGATTCACATTGAACAGCAGAGTGTTAGTCCGGCCTATGCAGCGCAGTATTCAAGTCCCGCGTTGAGCTCGGCGGACGGGTCACCTATCACGAATTTACACGCGGTCGATGTCGGTGGATCACCACAGGTGATTGTCTATAAGACAGCAACGGCCCCGGTGGCAGCGTCAGTAGCGGCGACTGGTTCGCCAGTATCGCGACGCACCGTAATGAACGTGGCAGGCGCGGGTTCGTCTGCAGCGCCGACAACGGTGGCCTACTCATCTGTGATACAAAGCACACTGCAACAACAGCACTTGCAGCAGCAGCAGCAGCAGCAGCAGCAGCAACAACAGCAGCAGCAACAACAGCAACAACAACAACAACAGCAGCAGCATTGCTGGACAAAGTCAGAGGATGGGCAGGAAGAGATTAAGAGTGTGTTGCAGTTGCACGTGAAGCAAGAGCATCGGCAGCTGGACTATGCCAATGATGCGGCTGGCGGTCCAGCAGATACTGGCGAGAATCTCGTGTTTAACCTTCCACCAGGTCTTGAGATAAAGCAAACGTTCTACCAGCCAGCGGTCGTTGATGTAGATTCGTCCGCGTCCGTGTCGTTGCAACAGGCACAGGCACAGGCGCAGGCGCAGGCCGTAGCCCAGGAGCATCTGCTGCAACAACAGCAGCAGAGTTCCAGTTCGCCGCAAGGCAGGCGACAACACGTTGTGGCTAATATGATATTGTCACCAGGGACTTCGAGCAGCTTAGCGTCACAGATTCAAACAGTGCCAAAGGTTTGTATTTCATTTGTATGTATTTATTTTTGGATTAATTTTGCGTTTGTTTTCTTGTTTTTAAGTTTGTTGTGCTTTGTTATTATTTTGGTGTGTTTTGATTTTGCGTTTATTTTACTAAACGGCTGTTATACGAGTCTGTAATCGATTTTAAAAAGCAGAACTAGTTCACAATCGAACCGCTTCTATTTGTATAACAACGTACGTTATTTCATTAATGAATGTACATACATACATACATACATATTATTGTATATATGAATGAAAACTGTTCTATTTAGCATTTGTTTTGTCTGATTGCGTATTAATGCAAAGCATTTATGTTAACTTACTTGCATTCTTCACCTTCTGTTATCTATTTTATTCTGTTATTGTTTACATTTTGGTGGCGGTATTTTGTCTCATTTGATTATGAATTTTTTGTTGTTTATGTTATGTTTTATGTTAGTTTTTTCTTTATAAATACATACGTACATTATGTCGAAACTAATAAATTATAGCAAATATAGCTAATTATCTTATTGGCGAAATCTTGTGGTCAATTTGAAACTGTGACGTGACGTTGTTGTTGAGGAAGTTTTATGTGATCTTAGTAATATTTCATAAAAAATATCCCAAATGCAAACCTATATACATATATACAAAAACTTTGGAATAACATATTAACTGTTGGGCTAATAAAAGTTTATTATTGGTCCAATTACAGGAGGATGTGAAACCGCCGCCTAAGCCAGCAAAGACGCCGCGCAAACGACAACCGAAGAAGACGCTAATTCCAAGTAGCGAATACAGTACTGTTCGCAGTCCACAGGAGTCGCAGCATCACCAGTTGCAGCAACAACAACAGCATAATCAGCAGCAACAGCAACAGCAGCAAAATACGTATTACGATTTTAACAGCAAGTGGAATACGCCTCTCAAAACAGAGAACAATGCGGCGTCTGTGTCGCCAGCGACAACCATTAACATACCCACATATCCGCAACATAGCCAGCAACACCAACAGTCCACTCAGCAGCAGCAACAGCAGCAGCATCTGCCGCAGCCCGCACACCTACAATCATCGCAGGCGCAATCACACCTCACGCAGTTAGCTCAGTACTATCCGGCTTTTCCACAGCCCATTGCATCCCAGTACACGGCATGTATGCAACAGCAACAGCAGCAGCAGCAGCAACAACAACAGCAACAACAGCAGCAGCAACAACAACAGCAGCAACAGCAGGTCTACACACAACAACAACAACAGCAGGTGTATACACAACAACTTCAACATCAGCAGCAGCAACAGCAACAGCAGCAGCAACAACAACAACATCAGCAGGACAAAGTTGAGGCTGTGCAGCAGCAGGAGGAGGAGACGGCAGCTGCTGCTGCCGTTAGCGAGGCCAGCAATAAAGTCATTGTGCCAAACATAGAAGAGGAGCTGGACTTTTTAGCCGATGCAAACAGTGTGGCGAAACAGGGTTATGCCAATTCGTTGACGACCAATGGACGCAACACTAACTCCTCGACAAACAACACAAACTTTGGCATACGTAATCCTAATAAAACGCCTTCACCGGAGCCGCCTTCTTCGTCGACGCACGACTGCAGCAATAATGGGATAACGCCGGCAACAACAGCACTCTGCACATCCAGTGTGACGTCGTCATCGTACAGTCCATCCGCACCGAAGCCTGTTAGTGTGGGCACGTCAATTGGCGAGAAGAAAACACAATTTATGGATAGCTATTTGAAATTTCTACAAGGTGAACGTGATGATGATCCTCCGCCAGTAGTGAAGCCGTCGCGAAAGCTGAATTATCCACGTGTTCCATACAAACGCAAAGGCAAAACCGGTGCCGGGGATGAGGCGTCCACATCGCAGGGATCAGCGTCATGTGGAACAGCGACAGACGGCCAGGCGTCACAGAACTTGGCCGGTCTCGTCGGCGACGATGGGCATCGCATCAAAATACTCTCACAAACTCAAATACTGCCGAAAAAGAGGCCGCATGCACAAATGGTGGCAGCGGCGGCTGCCGCAGCAGCAGCCGCTGAATCAACATCTACATCTGTCATACAACACCCCGCAGCCGATCAGACGACATCCTCGTTTCGGCCATACGCCCAGCATCAGGAGTCGCCGGGTCTGGGCGCCGCACAGCATTTTGTGCAGCAGCATTGCGCGCAGTTGGGTAGCGGGAGCGGCAGTCAAGGTATGTTACTTGACCAACAGCATAATTCCAATAAGCACTCTACTATCGCAACTACTGCTGCGCCATGCAACAACAATTACAACAACAACAACAACCACCATCACACACCCGCCGCCGCCGCCGCCGACGCGCCAACGGCGGCAGCCACCATCAACACAGCAGTTAGCGTGGCCGCAGCACCAGCCGCGCCCAATCATCATCACCTTATTAATCTGATTTGGCCGTGGCAGCATTAGTCGCGATAATGACCACATCGCATCCATGTGACTCGACAGACGAGACAGAGACAACGAACCTTAAACCAGGGACATGGACACTGTGCATATGTAAAAACCGAATACATAAACTTAACTTTTAAAATTGTTATAATGCCGAATCGCAAGAGCAAAAAAAAAAAAAAAAAAAATACAAACAAAAAAAAAACATAAAACAAAACAAAAAAATAGAAAGAAAGTATAAGTATTTTTGAGATGGAATACCGAGAACAAATATTATTAATTTAAAAAAGAAGAAAGAAAAAATCATCAAAAAATAAAAACTTGTATTTTTATTATTTACCTGTGTGAGAGATAAGCGACGAACGGCTGCAGCGGCAGTGTCGTCGATGGCTTCTCGGCTGTGGGTTTATGTTGTTGACGTAGTTGTTGTTCCGCGTTTGGCATGCAATGCCACACTTTGGTTGCCGTTTCGCTCTCCACTACCACCGACCACCACCACCACAACCACCACATTGATGCTTGCTAACTACTTTTGTGCTCTCCACAGACCCTTTAAACTTGCCGCCACGTCGGGAGCAATGCTCCCGAAAGGCCAAGGAGAGCAGCATGCACGCGCTTCTCTTGAATACATCAGCAATTGGGGAGGGCGGCGCGGTTGGTGAGCCCGAGGAGTTCACTGACTCGGACACGGATCCCGTTTGGACGCCGCAGGAGGAAGATGTAAGTGTTTCTAGCTTGTGCGTCCGTTGTCCATGGCGCCCGTAATACATACCCATTACCCAACTATACAAATATATATATATATGCATATCAAACAGAGTGACGACGGCAAGGGTTATGGGAAGCGAAAAGCAGCGCGACGCATCAAGGGAACGCCCCGCAAGAACACATATTGTCAACCAACGACGCATCTGCAGCAGCATCAGCCGCTGCAACAACTGCAGGCGGTACAGCAGCACCAGCATCAACAACAGCTGCATAGCTCCAACGATGGCTATAATCCGCAGCAGGATCTGCAAAGTGGGCAATCAGTCAGCTATGGCAGTGCGGCAACGGGATCTGCAACCACAGCTGAGAACTTTAAAGTAGGACTTATGACTTACCTATTCCGTATTCTGAAAATATAATATTCTCTTTTTCTTGTACAGACCGGCGACTTTATTGTTCTGCGTTCGGATTTGGTTAATGACTGGCCCACTATTTGGCAGGTGGACTCCAAGTGTATTTTGCAAAAGTATGAGCCGTTTCGACAGAATGGCAAAACCTTTTACCGCAACATGTCGAAAGTAAATTGAAATCAGCAATAATCCTGTTCGCAAGTCCTAAATGCTCTTTTTGCACACACAGTACGCGTCGTGGAATCTAGAAACGAAGAAACTCTACCTCAAAGCACCCGTTCGCATACAGCTTCAATCTCACACAGAGACAATTGTGGAGTTCATGCGGTCGGAGCTGCTTGCCGATGATACTGAGCAATTTATCGAAAAGATAATGGAGGATTTTCTTTCCTATCGGGACAATTTCGAAATTTATATACAAACAATGATATCGCAGGCGCTCGATCCAAGCTTCTTCTCTGAGATAACACGTGAGAAAGGTAGATTTCTATTAGTCAGTCTAAAAATTAAAACTCTCATCTTAATTTAAACTCGTGATTCCAGATGACTACTTCTTGGGAAGCGTCCGTGTAATAGACAATATAATGGACAATTGCAAGCGGAAATTGTTGGCCATCACTCCATGGACGCGTAGCATTATCTCGTCAATTGAGACGTGGCCCAAGTGCCACGTGTTTTCTGAATGGGTGCAAAACAATTTGACCCAGAAAAACTGCGCTGGCTGCCATCAACCAGGCATCGCAGTTCGTTTCCTTCTGTTTGGGGAGCCCTACAACCCAAACACCATGCAGACCATAGCTGCGGACGCCCGAATTGTATACGAGAAGGTAAAATGGATATATAACTAATGTTTTACTCTTGACTAATTGTAAAATACTATCCTACCAGGACATTGTGCTATGTCGTATCTGTGCCGCGCGTGCGGATCTCTTCCACAAGATTGCGCATGAGAAGTTCAATCTGTTTATCAATTGCTCGCAGCGAGTAACAGAGCAGCAGCAACAGTGTCCCGGCAAGACGTCGACGGAAATTCTGAATGATTTGCTGGCCGAACACAATTGGATAGATGAGGTTAGTCTTATGATGTCTTCTCCTGAATTTATCTTAATAGTTTATCTGTTATCTGATAGCTATTTCGCAATATGCGCAACTGTTGGGCGGAGGTCGAGAGCCTGGAGCGGCAAAAGCGGTTTCGCGAAGTAATGCAGTAATCAACGATAGGCATTGTATACTTACAGGAGGTTACAGCTGGAGCTGGAGCTGCTTGAACATATTTAAATGTATACAAGAACGCTGCAATAAACTCAATGAGTTGTTAGTTTATATTCATACCAATAATCTTAGGTTCTGTTTTTACATTAAGAGCTTTTACAAATTTCATATCGCGTTCTTCTTAAGTCTGCGGTCCAGTGTTATGGATCATGGCATGACCATACTATGTTAGAGTGTTCATGCCGTGACTGGTTGTAACTACACGTATAAAACTATTGTATATAATACTATAATTCGGGCATATTTCCAAGTCTCTAATGCGATTATGTTAGTAACTATCTCATAAGCTCTTATCTGCACATCCAATGCAAAGTAATTAGATGCATACCATATAGTTGTTTAAGTTGTCCCTTGCATAGCTGAAAAAGTTTATGTTTATGTTTCCGAATACATCCAGAACTTACGTAGAACCGGTATATGTAAGCACGCTACATAACACTGTTAGCACCTTCAGTATAAATGGATTTTAACAATAGACAAAGACACAGACGCAGAATTTATTGTTTGCGGCCTTTTATTTTTAATGTCCATGACCGAAGTAATTGTATTTAAGTAGTTCGTATACATAAATATTAAGTGTACATTTCTTTCGCTCTCAAGTTCATTCAATAATTGAAATAAATTGCTTGTAAATAAAATATATATATATATATATATAGATATATATATATATATATATACATATATACATATAATTTGAAAATTAATACCTGTAATATGTGCCAATATTTCCACGCGTGGTATCCACAGGGTATCCACAATTTGGGGAGATTCCATTTAGGTTTATTGTATTTTTTCATTCTTTTCGCTTTTGTCCAGTTTGCATGGGCGGCATAGCATGGCCACACATAATAACCGGCCTGCCGGTCTGTGGCCTTGACAAATCGCTTGGTCGCGCCCTCAATTCAAATTTGTTGCTGAATTTTCCGTCAAGCAGGAAACTTTTCTACCTTTTCTCTATGGCAACAAAAGGTAAACACCTATTTGATTTTACCTCAATGCGTCCGACTTGTACTCTATTCTCTAATTGTCCAGTATCGGACAGTTCCACAATGTCCGCACTATACATATATTATATAGGAGATCTACTCTAGTTCAGATCTAGCTGACTCGTATACTTGGGTATATAGTATCATGGTGTATATTTACGTACCAATTACTTAAGTCCACGTATGAAACATTGTTTCCTTTTTTAATAACCTGTGCTTATGTTGTTTTTTGTCCAATTGCTATGAAATTAACCGGATACATGACATGCGAAAATGCAAAGTAGTTGCTATTCGTGTTGTGTTCCTCATAAAAAGTGGGAAGTTATAAAAAGGGACGTAAACAGCTTAGCCTTGTTTGCAGATTTGGTAAAGGGAGCGCTCAAGTCCTTGCCAGTTCTTGCAATACGTTGAAAGACGCTAAGCTTTGCCGTAGGCCGCTTTGAACCTGGCCAGGCTAGCAGCTAGCAGCACGAAAAGAAATTCACAAACTGCGCCATTTTCAATACATGTCAGGAGAACGGCTTTGATATTCTTGCGGAGATAATCGCTTCAAACTGGGTGTGGCTGGCTGTTTACCCCTGAAGTCGTCCTTCAAGACAGATTTTGAATTAAAAAGAATAAATTGAATTAAAAGATATATATATATATATATGGGCATGTGTGTGTATGTGTATGCTTAGTTATGGCGAGGAAGTGAGAGTGAAAGTATAGGTGGAACGCGCAGCCTCCGCGCCAATAGAAAGGGGCAGCAAAAACGCGGCAAGCGCGCCATCAGCTGATTTAGGTAACGATTTTTGTTTTCTTTCATTTTCGCAATAACTGCGCCGTCGCCAACGCCAACGCCAACGCCAACGCTAGCGCCAGCGACGCCAACGACGACGTCAGCGTCAGCGACATCGACTAAAAGGATTTCCGTGCTTTCAGCTCATTTCAGTTCGTATCGGTATTCCATACAAGACGGAACGGAACGGAACGCGAGCCAGCCAAACATTTCTTGCCTATAAGCAATATTCGCATTGCTGCTGCACTCACAGCTAGTCGAGCTATTTCAGAACCGTAACATTGCTGCTCTGTGTCTGTGTGAGGGTGTGGGTGTGTGTGTGCCGCATCAGCTTTCTGTTTGGCTTCTTTTAATCATTTGCCGCCTTTACACACACATCTGTGTGTGTGTATGTGTGAATTTCTTCTCTGTTATGGCCGCTGTTATACATATCTGTCATCTGATGGTGCAACAAAGTTCGTGTTAACGTACGCCAGCAGCCACATACAAACAAAACATTTGCGCGTGTGTGTGTGCAGCTTGTTCCTACGACCGAAGATTAAGATGAATCTGTGCGGTTCATTAAGCCGCGAACTCTTCCTCGCAGGTATACCCACATTCATATAATTTACATATTTTCTTATGCACATCAACGTGTCCGTGAAATGTCAAGCGCTGACATTTGTTTTTCCTTTCGCAGTTTGCTCAAGTGTGTGTGTGACATCGTGCACATATCCCCTAGCTGGAGGCTTCATTCAACAATAGCTTTATGTTATTATTATTATCATTATGACTTTTCACTTGTTTCCATTTAAATATTTGCTCGACATCCACTTAATATCATCTGAGAAAATATGTATACGTACCGTACGTATATATGCATCTATTTTGTCTACATATTTATAAATATAAATCAAAACAAAGCACCAAAATATTTCGGGATGGGTGTGCACGACTTGCAGATATGCTGTATTATTATATATAAATATATATACATAATATATATTTCAGCTAGAAACGTAGCTCTTTACTTATCGCTAGAATGCATAGAGCTGGAGTATATTTCGCAAATCTATTTTCATATATCTATCGCTACTTTCTTGCGTGCAGGGTATATATGTGCCAGCGCATTGGAAAATGTGTTCAGAAAGTCATTTCGAAATATATTTTATTGTTGGACAATACACATTCTTCTCAATTTGTAGAGCGGAGACATTTCTATGGGATTTCGTGAATAGCGAAAATCGTTTTGGAGCTTTTCCGTTAATATCCGGTAAATCTTCACTGTTAACTGTTGGCTGGGGGCACAACATATTTGCTAATTAGCTGTTAGATGATGTCATTGGTCATTAGTCAATCTGACTTATCTGCCCATGGCCCAGGGTCGAGTTGCCCATGAAATCAAAGGGCCGTAATTGACCTTTATCATAATGTTAATTGAAATAAATTGTGCCGTAACTTTCATTTCCCGACTAAAACAAAAGTTTTTCGTGTAATTAGAAGAAATGGTAGCGTATTAGCTTAATTTTCTTCCCCATGCACAATTACCGCATAATATTGTGTTTGCCTTTGCTCCGATTGCCAATGAAGGCCTGCGAGTAAAAGAATATTTCTGAGTTCCATCAGCGATGATTAACGCATTATGCGAATTACTTCCAAGAACTCCAATTGGACTGCTGGGTCGGCCCACAGTTATGTTCAGACATCGCAAGGTGCACATTGAAATTTGTGGAAAGTTATAAAGCACGGTTAATAAAACGCGGCGCCCATAAACAGCATCCAATTTCAGTTTTATTGCTCTGCGTGTTCCGCCCGCAATAGTAAAAGGTGACTTTGTAATCGATATTGAGCTTTTCTTTGCCAATTTGATGGGCAAACTTCAGAACAGGTGTCCAGGTACAAAAAGCCAATTACAACAAGAAAATATAGAGGCAAACTTGTAAATCATCTTGTAAGTTGGAAGGTTTACGAAGCGACGCGACGTGACGGCAACTTGCCTCAATGATTTCGCATGGGGATAGCTATCGATCGACCCTCGCATTTGATGCGTCTGCGGCGCGCACATTTTTTAAAAAATAATCTTATTTACAAATTGGAAATTAATTTAGAAACATTTTCACTCTCTACAAATTGAATTTTGATAAAAGTTTCGCAGGCACTTGCCTGCCACATGCCACATGCCACATGCCCCGTGGCCCATGGCCCATGGCCCATGGCCCATGCCGCGCAACTTTTGACGCCATTTTCGACACGATTTATGCGTGTTGTGGTGCTCGTTACCATTGGGGCCAGTCGAACGCCAAAGGAGCCAATAAGCCACGCTGCGGGTTTCTTCATTTTGCGCACTTTGTTGCAAGACTTCACCCGATGAAGGTAGAGCCTTGCTTTACGGGAATACGTGTGGTTGCCTGCGGCTAATGTCCTGCAAATTCTTTACGTTTTTTATCGTGCTTTAGCTGACTATCTTTTGATGGCCAAATTATTAGCTGTGTGGCTCGCATCACTGGCCGAATGGGAAAATGGAAAATACAACGGACAGCATCACCTCACATTCCGAGCTATCCATACACACACACACACAGCCGGAGCATCTAAAATGCCTTTGTCACGGACAGACATTAATTAACACCGATGACACCCACAACTTAACAAATAAACGTTAAATGGGTGAATGATACTCGCTTCAGGGACTTTGACCATATTATATGCTTCTTTTCTCTAGTTTTTTTTTAATTTTTTGTTTTTATTTTTTTTATTTTAGCTTAAATCATTATTCATTCAACCGCACAGTAAGCAGACTTCCGTTAGCCAGCGCCAGAAAACGGATATAGTATGCTTTGTTTGTATGTATGTATGGATGTGTATGCATGTGTGTGTGGGAGTGTACATGCATGTGTGTTGGTTTTATAGTTTAAACTGAATACAGGGGACGAAAATAGTATGTATGTGTGCATGTCTGTACATAATTAGGCGTGTAGGCACATACATACATACGTACATACGTATATATGTAGGTAGCTTATACAGAGAAAGAGTGTATATGTATGTCTATGTGTAGTATGAACATTAGCATAAACTAGCTTAAAATATAGTATGTATGTATGCATGTACATGTGGCATGCATATACAGATGTATGCATATATATTCATTACATTCATTAGCATGTATGCATGTAGGTACATATACATGCACGTATGTGTATTAGCATTTATACATGTATATATGTATATATGTGCGCATGCATGCATGTAAGTATGCATGAATATGTCCTTGTGTGCATATGTATGGATGTATGCATGTAAGCATTTAACATGTAAGCATATAATCATGTATGTATGCTTACATGTGCACATGTTTTCATGTATACATGTAAGCATGTATGAATGTATGCTTCTATGCATGTATGAATGTATGGATGTAGTATTATTAGCATGCATACATGTATGCATATATGGACTCAAAAGTAGAGTGTAGTATGTGTCAATGTATGCATGTATGTATTGATGAATGCATGCATATGTGCATGTGCGCATATATGCCTTTAAGTATATTCATATGAAGGTATATATGTTCGCATGTATGCAAATTTTTAAATATGAAAATACGAATGTATAAACTCTAGACACACGACGAATGTGTTATGCGTATGCGTATGTGTATGCGTATGTGTATGTATGAATGATTGCATGTATTTATTTCTATAGCTATGTATGCATGTCTCAGGTATGTCCAACATATATAAGTATGAAAATACGAATGTATGTATATATTTAGGAATGTATGTGTTTTGGGAATATGAATATATGCATATGTTTATAAAGCTAGCTTTAGCAGTATGCTTTTAGGCCTAAAAGCAAACTCTTCAAATTGAAACAGTTACATGCTGATATTCTCTGGAGTTACTCGGGTTTAGTACATGCTATTAGCAACTCATATTAACATAATCGCTGTACTAAAGCGAATTTCCTTTTTATTTACTTTTAGTTAACCGCAAGACTTAGATAAATATATATTTTAGTAACATGCTAAGTAAACTGAACTGCACCGAAGGCAATAGACAAAACAGACAGAGCGAGAGCAAAAAAAAGTAAGTGCCAAGATACGTAGACAGGCACACACCCGGCCGGAGCTGAAGGACGGCCAACGCATTTTCGGCGGCGGCAAGTATGGCCGCATCAAATTACGTTACGCGGGGCATCAGACAACATACTCGCACTACATGGCACTAAAACAAAGCCCAAGGCAAACACAAACACTCATGCATGTGGCATGACTACGACTACGACTACGAATGCGACCAGAAGCGAGTTGTGTGTGGAGCTGCAATTAAGACAGACCGTGCCGGAGGTCGAAGACAATAGGTGCGCCCCATCGTCCTCGTCGTCGTTGTCGTCGTCATCGTCGACCTAGTGCTCTTCAAGTTATACAACATCCTCGCCCCGCCGCGCCACACCACGCTACACCACGACACGCCACGGTCATAGGTTAGCGCCTGTGCGGGCTTAGCCAGCCAAACAGACCAATCCCAAGCGTCAACATGTTGCGCAGTTGTGTCTGCCTGCAAAGAGCCGGTGGCGGCGGTGGCAAGCGACGCAGCTCCTCCGTGGAAGACGCCTCCTCGTGTCGCTCGTCGGAAATAGAGCGCGTCGGTGCCAGCATGCAGACAACCACACTGGGCACCAATGGCCAGCCACAAACGCTCGCTCCTCAGCCAAACACGCGGGCATCCAGTCTGCTGCAGCTGTTCCAGAGGAAAGGTTGGTGCAAGCACTTCCGCAAACCGCTCCGAGGCATGAGCGCAACGCGAGTCGAGAAATGTGAGTAGCAATTTTAATTAAAACTATTCTCGCCTCATCTGTGATAAATATGAACGCGCTAAGATGGAATGAAATCGAAAAATTAGCATACTTTATCTAGGATTGCCCTTTATCAGATTACAGCTCCTGCAAACACGTTCGTCTTCTCCTCAAGATTTGAGTATGAAGAATATTAAATATAAATCTAAAATGTCTTTACACTCAATTTCCACACCTTAGGAAGGAATTTTGAAAAGCAACGCATTAATTCAATTTAACTGACGTTAATTATCGGCAATTAGGCGGTCGGTCAAGAAACCGATTGGCTTCAATCGGCCTGTCAATCGTTCAACTAGTCCCTTAACTCACTAATTAGTCAAACATTTAGTCAGCCGATTGGTATATTAATTAGGGTCACTCAGTTGTGTAACAGCAATGTGTAGTAATTTATAATAATCAGTTAATCAGTCAACTAGTTATCAGCTCAATCAGTCAATCATTTATTGTGCCTGATATTAGTCAATCACTTAATCGCTTAATTAATGAGCCAATCGGTCAGTCTGAGTCAGTGTGTCAGGCAGAAATGCAACCAATCAGTAAGTCATTCAATCAATCATTTAAGCCATCAGTGTGAAAGTCAATCAGTCATTCATTCAATCAGCCAGTTAGGTTAGTGTGTAATTGTTTCAATTAGTCAGCTGGTTTGTAAATCAATCAATCATTTATTCAATCAGTCAGTCAGTCAGTCAGTTTGTAGCTTAATCCATCATTCATTCAATCACTCAGCATGGCAGTCAATCAGCTCTACCAATCAATCACTCATTCAATCAGCCAATCAATTTGTTAGTCAATCAATCTGTTATTTCAGCAGTCAATCACTTTAACATTCAATCATTCATTCAACCAATCAAACAGTTTGTAAATCAAGCAATCAGTATGCCAGTCAGTTATTCTGACAGTCAATCATTCCAATCACTCCATTATTCAGTCAGTCAATCAATTTCGAGTTAACAGCACAACGCTTCATCAGACAATCAATCAGTTAAGCAGGACTGAAATATCTATCTCAAAGCTGTTTATCTTTCATCGCATCACCTAAGCCCACATTTCGTAAATGTAATTCCTTGATATCGATTTGCGGGGCTTGGGGGGACGCAGTAATCAAAATATTGAAATAAACCTGATTTCGTTTTATGCTGTGTTAAAACTAAAGGAGAGACAGTGCAGTCCTTAGAGCAACTAAGTGGTCTACTTATTTCAGCACTCAACAAAAAATAATATAAAACAATACCATATCCAACAGCACCCCATGTAGGCCCCCCTCCAATTTCAACCTTATTTCCAAGGGTCAGCCCCATTGTCGCGTTTTCAGCCAGTGGCTGCGGTCGTCCGTATTGTGTTACAATTTGTGTGGCTCCCCAAATGAATTTAGTAGACGACGACAGCCGAAGCCCCCACCCCACAGCCCCCGCCCTGCTCTTGACACATTGCTTGACCAGAATGCTATTGACCAAGAGGGGGCTAAAATCGACTGGGTCGACACTCACACAGAAACGCGTACACATATAGCATAGACAAATATAGGTACGTAGTGCCAGCGAGTGACACGGAGCGGACTGAGGGGTGCTTCGCCTACCAAACCACTAGAGAACCACTGAAATACCACTTGCAGGTCATTCGAGTCGCAGTCTTGCATGGGATTCCGCGTGAACAACAGTGAAAAAAGTGTTTCCTAATTTGCAATAATTGATTTTTACAAGTTTGGAATATAGTGCGACGGAGGCTCTGTGAAAGTGTTAACCGAATTGCTACCATGATAAATCGGGCAATCAACTATAGCTGACCGATCAATGGGTTGTATTGAAAGTAGAAAAATCCGTAAACAAAAATTAGAAGAATGTATGCAATGCAATTTGCGATTGAAACGACATAAAGCACTTGACCATTGACTGCTATATATTATATATATATATATATATTATTGACTATTTGAAATAGTCTAAATAGTGCCAACGCCAATACAACACAACAGCGACAACACGCTTCATAAAGACACTCTTGTTTTACTCCTTTGTACTCCTTTCTTCGCCTCTATTACATAATAATGGACGAGAACGGCAAGTAATAATTTAATTTGTAGGGAGCGCATACCATATATCTCTGTATATATAGATGTGTCATATATGCTATGCAGACCAAAGTGCATCCAAAGCGTTAGCGCAATCATTCAATTAGTCCGTCCGTGTCAAGTTTTCCGTCCTCAGGAGTTTCAAGGACAACGAAAAAACCGACTGCTCCTAGTCGAATACTATATACTTCTGTATAAGTGCATTGGAAATTGAATGTAATTTTAAGTGCCCTTTCGAACTTCTCGCCGTAGTCTGCTGTTATGTTAAGTGCATTTCGGCATCGAGTCAGGTCGCCTGATGTGAGCTGATGCAGAGTCAAATGGCCAAGCAAGATGGCCCCAACAGACTTTTGTCTTCTCTTGTCGGCAACAATTTCCTTTGGCTTGTAGCACGAAATGCTAATTTTATGTAAATGCAAATGGAAAACTGCTGAAATTTCGAATTTCTTTCAATTTAAATGTTAAACTCCATTTCAGCTATCCGGGCAGCTATATTTATTCAAAAATGGTTTCGCCGACATCAAGCGCGTCAGGAGATGCGCAAGCGCTGTAATTGGCAAATATTTCAAAATGTGGAATATGCCTGCGAGCAGGATCAGGCGGAGGTAAGCATGCGATGTGGTGTACATATATGAATATATCTTGTGGATATACTGCAAATACAATATCTAGAATATTTATATATTATTATATTATAATATTATTATTATTATTATTATTATTATTATTATTATATATTATAACATTACTATTATTATTATTATATCATTCACGGTCCAAGAACTGTTCCTACCTTCCTTCCTAGGGACCAACTTCTTTAAATTTTGAGCTTCTAACTGCAAAACTGTAGAAAATAAAGTTTTTCTTACTTTTCCACATCCCCTATGGGTTTAGACATATAATTTGTAGAACGTTCAAGTAATGCAACTGTACAATTTTGGGGCATGCTCTTAAGGGTGGTGTTTTCTGTGGTACTTCGATATGCCACTACTCCAACGGGGCAATCGATAAAGGAGCTCAACAATGAGTTATTCAGTTATTCAGTTTTTAAACTTCTAGCTCTAAGACTTTAGAAGATATAAACTTATGGGCAATGGTTAACGTGCACTCCAATATACACCTTTTACATCATGAATTATTATAGAAATCGATATCTCGACTTGGCAGTTATAATTTGATGGTTCTTGGGGTTCTTCTAATGAGTACTAAGCTTATAAATATTCTTGCTTTAGGAGTTTTTCAAAACAATGGTATTTGTAAGAGATTTCTGAAATGGTTCAAATGGGGTTTTGAGCATCTCCGACTTATGTTAAGGCTGAAACATAGCCAAATAATTATTGTGGAAATTTAAATAAATATATATAAATATAATATAATAATTTAATATATAATAATAAATATAAATATAAAATTTGAGTAGAGTTTCAGTTAATTCTATGCTCAAAGTAAAGTTCAGGGGCAAAGTGGTTGGCTCTAGCCTTCTATGTCTGGAATGAGTATTAGCACAGAAGCTTGGCCAAAATAGAATTGTGCATTTGTTAAGATTCGAAAGTCGATAATACTTAAATGAGCTGAAGAACCCACACGCAGACACCCTTACTATATGCACACACATATGCATAGATATGTGCATTTAGCGCGTGGTTTTATCGGTCCCATTAAATATTTAATTGCTGTCTATTTTTAGCTCTACAAGTTCTTCAATGACCTTATCAAGCACATGCCCCAGGCCGTCGAGGCGGGAAACAAATGCAACTCACAACGATGTAGGTCTAACACCTGAGTCTATTCCGCACAGCTCTGATAACTGGTCTATTTGAATTAGGTTCCGGTTTGGCGAAGAGTGGAACCTTGTATGAGGAGAGCGGAGACCTGGCGCGCATTGAGCTCGAAGTGCCCATACAGAAAAGCCACATAGATCTCATGATTGATGTGTTCCGCAAGAAAAGGGTATGTCGTAGGCGACTGAGTTCTCTCTTAAGTTCGATATCAAGATCTGCATTCATGCACTGCAGGGCAACCGTCTGCACCCCAAGTATGTGTGCCTGATACTGCGGGAGGCTGCAAAGTCGCTCAAGCAGATGCCGAACCTCTGGATGGTGTCGACTGCTGTCTCCCAACAGGTGACCATTTGTGGCGATCTGCATGGCAAGCTGGACGATCTGCTGGTTGTACTCTATAAGGTAATGTCCAAACAGGATTTGCCCAACTCCAACATGTCTAAGAATCTTCCTTCTCAGAACGGCCTGCCGTCCGCTAGCAATCCTTATGTCTTCAATGGCGACTTTGTCGATCGAGGCAAAAGGGGGCTGGAGGTATTCCTTCTGCTGCTATCGCTGTATCTGGCATTCCCTAATGCAGTCTTCCTGAATCGTGGTAATCACGAAGACAGTGTTATGAATGCCCGATACGGCTTCATACGCGAAGTAGAGGGAAAGTATCCTGTGAGTAAACTTTACTTATTCCTTATTCTCCTATCCTAATCTATTCATCTATCCCTCTTTCTTTCTTAGCGTAATCACAAGTATTTGCTGTCGCTAATCGATGAGGTCTATCGCTGGCTTCCACTAGGATCTATTTTGAATAATCGCGTGCTTATCGTCCACGGGGGCTTCTCGGATAGCACCAACCTTGACCTCATCAAGAGCATCGACAGGGGAAAGGTAGTTGCACAGCTCGCTATCTCCCTTTCTCTCTCTATTGGGTAGTAAACTTGTGATTACTTTTCAGTACGTTTCCATTCTGCGTCCACCTCTAATGGATGGCGAGGCCCTGGACAAGGCAGAGTGGCAACAGGTAAGCGAAATCCGTTTTACTTTCTCGCATAGAATCGACGCTTACGTATTTTCAGATCTTCGATGTCATGTGGAGCGATCCGCAGGCCTCGCAGGGCTGCAAGCCGAACCAGCTGCGCGGAGCCGGCGTTTGGTTTGGTCCAGACACCACAGAATCATTCCTGAAGCGCCATCGACTCAGTTACGTGATACGCTCGCACGAGTGCAAGCCGAATGGACACGAGTTCATGCATGACAACAAGGTAAAGACGAGTCAGACTTGCTGGAAACTGGGTCAATATTACTATAGGTATGCCTTGCAGGTCATCACGATCTTCTCTGCCTCGAACTACTATGCTATAGGCTCCAATAAGGGCGCTTACATGCGCCTGAACAACCAGCTGGTGCCGCACTTTGTCCAATACATCTCGGCTGCCTCGCAGACCAAGGAGCTGTCCTTCAAGCAGCGCATGGGCATCGTGGAGTGCGCGGCGCTGAAGGAGTTGGCTGTGCGCATGCGCGAGCATCGGGACGAGCTGGAGGAGGAGTTCCAGAAGTACGATCCAGACGACAAGGGCTGCATAACCATTGCCAAGTGGTGCTTCGTCATGGAGAGTGTCACCAAGTTGGGCTTGCCCTGGCGGCTGCTGCGCGAAAAGCTGGCGCCGGGCACTGACAGTCAAAGCGTGAACTACATACGAACATTGGATTTGCTGGACACGGATGTTATTGTAAGTAGTGAAAGGAAAATGAAGTTTTCCTATTACCCTCATCATCCATGTCTTCCAGATGAAAGCTGAGGCTGATGGGACTTCGGTGATGGACGCTTTGTATGCCAACAAAGCCAGCTTGGAAACCATATTCAATATTATAGATGCAGATCACTCAGGTACAATTGCTTGTCTAATCAGAGATCGCTTAACTTTCTATTTACTTTCGGTCTAGGCGAGATAACCCTGGATGAGTTCGAGAAGGCAATAGATCTGCTGGTCACCCACATGCCGGGCGTTTACTCCAAAAATGAGATGTTGGAAAAATGCCGAATGATGGATCTCAACGGCGACGGCAAGGTGGATCTGAACGAGTTCTTGGAGGCATTCAGGCTGAGCGACTTGCACAGAAAGGAGCAGCAGGAGGAGTATCTACGCAAGCGCTCCACAACCAAATCCATTATTTCGCAGCATCCCTCAGACTCAGTGACAAAGCTCGCTGATACGATATCCAAGAACACGGTGGTCATTGAGCGGGACATCGATCCGACTGACTGCGAGGCGAAAGATGTTGAGCAAAAGCCATAAATATCATAGGGATCGAGTAGTAGTACAATATATGCAATTATTTCTCGAGATTATAAGAGTTCATATATAAAATCATTATAGGAACGAAGATTAAGTTAAAATTCCGAATTGCTTTTAAAACCAGGCCTAAATACATATGTCTTCAGCTGTTGTAACCCCCCCAACACGTTCAAGGCTTGCTTTAAATACTCCAGTTGATTGGCTTCTTTTTGCACAAATGTACAACTAAATTTTGGGGTATATAGCTATACTTACATATACACATATATCTTAAACTATTCGAAGGGCAATTATGAAGTTGAAGAAAGTGAGGAAAGTGTTTGTCGGTGATTTACAGAAAAGAGCAAATATTTATATAATTATATCCATTAGAAACTATGTTATATCTAGCTTTAAGCCCTATTACCTCTGCTAATATATCTTTCCAAGCGTCAGCAAAAGGCAAGCTAAGAGTTGGCCAATGGGCCACGTCATTCCCAGCTTCGAGATTCCTCTCAACTGCATTCAATTACAACTAGCCATAAGCGAAAGAGTGGATTCTAAGTCATCACGAAAGAGAAAGAGTTATGGATCTGAAGAACTGCTTTTAACTAAAGTATATATTTTATTTTATAACTACCCAAAGTACAAAGGATATAGAAAGTCACAGATAACAGCAATTCGTATGTGGAACAGTGGTACTCGAACGGGAGGAAAACAAGCTCGTTTTGCTACATACATACAAATATATAACTATAAATATCGCAATTGTTTAAATACATTGTTCAAGCCAAGGGATCAAAATCTAACATTTAAAATTGTTTTGAAATGCTTACCTATTACAATAGTAATTATATTGTTACATATATACGCCCAGTTGGGCAATGTTATGGATATGCAAGAAGATATAATTATGTTATATGCGAAATACATACATACATACATATATATATTTTGATAAGTCCAGTCTTTCTACATGCATTAGCGAACTAACATAGAGAAATCAATTAACGATATGCGAATATATATATATATATATATATATATATATATATATATATATATATATATATATATATACACGAATAATCTACTATAACTACCTACATCTGATGCTCCCAAATGAAAATTCAAAATTGCGCTAAGCTGAGAACACGAGCAGTTCTCAAAATCAAACATTGTAGCTAATATCTATAATCAAAATTAACGATCTGGTCCAAATAAATTTTAATAAAATTCATTTTTGACTCTATATTTACGTTAAGATTTGTTTTTCTAATATTCGGATTTGAATTTCGGAGTTGCTTATATTACAGTGTGTGTAGCAGCTTGCTTTGTGCAGCTGTTAGCTACAATTGTCTATCACTGTTAAATGACTGCGTATTGTAGCAGTCAGTCTTTTAACAAGTTAACAAACTAAGTGACAAATTGATTCTGATAATAAAGTTTCAGTTAACGTACCGTAGATGGCGCAATTTTGCTTCATGTAGGCTGGCGCCAAACAAACATTTGAAACGCTTAGAGTGACCATACGTTGCAAGTATTTGAAAGTGGTTTGTTAGCTGCGTAACAGATATTTAATTTTGAATATTAACTATTTATAATTATTGAATTAAAATGTAATATAAGCAAAAGTTCTATGCATGAAATGCTCACTTTAAGTGCAAACAGTCATAAACACACTCAAAACAAATCAAAGACAAATCAAAATCGATTCAATAACAACGAAATCATGTTTTAGTTCAGTATGTCAAGGTGGAAGGCCACCAAACAGCAGACACGAGACATGAAACACGAGAAAGTTCAAGTTTTCTTATTGGAGTCCACAAGTTTGCAGTTACGGAGGATATGGGCGAAACACCTGTTGGAGCTAGGTGCAACAAGTCTAATGCCTGGCAACGGACTGTCAACAATAAATTAGGCTCAAGTTCAGCTGTTGCATTGGCAACGCTCATTTGCTTGAAATGTTTAATCGATGCTTGCTCGAAGGATAAAAACAGACCAGAAGCACGAGCTCATTGTATAGAATCAAACTGAGTTCAAGAATAAATAAAATGTCGCGCTCCAATAAAATTAAAGCTAAAATAAATAAAAACAAATAAACTGGAAGAGTTTTGTCCACTTTCAACGAACAGGGCATCTGTCTAAGCGGCGAAGCAGGACTCAGCTTGCGTCATGGGAAATACCGAGAGCAATGTGACAAGTGGCGTCAAGAAACAGGCGGGAGTCTCCACCCAGGCGCTCTACAAATTTGTCAATCTCAAGGGCGGCGGCCTTCTGGTGGACATGATGAAGCGGGCCTGCCAGACCAAGCAGTTTGCCGAGATCGACCACGCAATCAAAACGAAAGTCGAGCCATTTTTATATAACAAGGGCGCGGGGCGCTACTTCCCCATATCGAAGCTGGTGCTGCTGCGCAATCGGGACAGACCCCGAACGAGGCAGCTGCCCGAAATACGCGCCCTCGAGAATCCGGACGACGACTTCAACATACACGACTACTGCCCAGAGGTGTCCGAGGCGGAGTACATCTCCAATCCCACTGCCTATCGCTTTGTGTGCTGGGATCTCAACGTGAGTTTGGCCAATGCGAATCTGGTTTCAGCCAATTTGAGGTTTCTATTTGTCTGTAGATGCGCGGCGCTGTGGGCGAGACGATCCTGCATCTCTGCCTGCTGAACGCCTCCTCATTGCATGCGGACCTGGCCAAGCGCCTGCTGAAGTTCTACCCCAAGCTCATCCTGGACATCTACATGAGCGACGAGTACTACGGCGAGAGCGTGCTGCACATTGCCATTGTCAACGAGGATCCGGCCATGGTCAAATACCTGCTGGACGCCAATGCCGATGTGCAGGAGCGGTAAGTAGTCCTTCCCAGTCCCCTCCCTCGCTTCCCCCTAACGTTTTCCGACTCAGCTGCTGTGGCGCGTTCATGTCGGCCGAGGACACGAAGGCCTCCCGCACGGACTCGCCCGATCACGAGTACGTCGCCCTGCAGCCCATGACCAACTACGACGGCTACGTCTACTGGGGCGAGTATCCGTTGAGCTTTGCCGCCTGCCTGTCACAGGTGAGTCAGGACTACCTAAATACCTCCTCATACACATTATATTTGAGTCCCTTTGTGCAGGAGGAGTGCTTCCGGCTGGTGTTGGCACGCGGCGCAGATCCGGACTTCCAGGACACGAATGGCAACACGGTGCTGCACATGCTGGTCATATACGAGAAGATGGAAATGTTCGACGTGGGCTACGAGGTGGGCTCCAACATCCACGTGCGCAACATACAGAACCTGACGCCCCTGACCCTGGCGGCCAAGCTGGGCCGCGTCGAGATGTTCTTCCATGTGATGAGCATTGAGCGCGAGATTTACTGGCAGCTGGGCAGCATTACCTGCGCCGCCTACCCCCTGCTCATGATCGACACGATCAACGAGGAGACGGGCAACATCAACAAGGACTCGGTGCTGAACTTCGTGGTGTTCGGCGACAAGCTGGAGCACTTGGAGCTGCTCGATGGCGTCGTCATCGACCTGCTGAAGACCAAGTGGGACACCTTCTGCAAGTCGCGCTTCTACAAGCAGTTCTACATGTTCGCCTTCTACTTCCTCATATCGCTATTCAGCTTCATTTTGCGCCCGGGTCCGGCGCCCAAAGAGGACGACGACGAGGATCAGGAGGGCAAATCGAATGGCACCGCAACGCACGACCTCTACAGCCATCACAACCTCACCCAGCTCACCAAGCGCGCCACCTCCAGCACCGAATACAGTTTGTGCTCTACATATCTAATCTATCTAGTCTAATCTATTGAGTCCACAGAGACCTTCTGGCTGAACTTCACGGAATACTATGATCCCAACGAGGTCGAGACTCTGCCTGCCTGGTGGCAGACCTATGCGCAGTGTCCACTCATGAATCTGGAATCGGATCTGGCCAAACTTCGCATCATAGCCGAGCTCATTAACTTTGTGGGCGCCATCCTCTACCTGGTCGTTGCGCTGCGGGAGGCGCGCTTCTTGGGCTACAAAATGTTCATAGAGAATCTGGTTAGCTGGGATAACCGCTCTGATCTTCTATATATTATATTGATCTTCTCTTCGCAGATGACTGCGCCGTCGCGTGTCATGTTTCTGTTCTCCTGCGCCCTCATGATGACCATACCCTGGCTGAGAGTCTCCTGCCTCACCGAAATCGATGACCACGTCACAGTGGTCATCATGCTGACGACAGCGCCTTACTTCCTCTTCTTTTGTCGGTGAGTCAGCTACCCGTACACCATCTGCACGTACTAGAGATCTCTGTGTGTGTTACAGTGGCTTCAAGACCGTTGGACCCTTCGTTGTGATGATATATCGCATGGTAATGGGAGACTTGCTGCGGTTCGTCTCCATCTACTTGGTGTTTGTGCTGGGCTTCTCGCAAGCCTTCTACATCATTTTCCTGACCTTTGACAATCCGTCTGCGGCCGAGGACCAGGATGCTGAGACGAATCCCATGCCCTCGCCCATGGAGTCCATTGTGGCCATGTTCCTGATGTCGCTGACCAACTTCGGAGACTACTACGGCGCCATGGTGTCCACGCAGCACGAGTACGAGGCCAAGATACTGTTCTTCCTGTTCATGGTGATTGTCAGCGTTCTGCTGGTCAACATGCTGATTGCCATGATGGGCAACACCTACCAGAAGATCGCCGAGATACGCAACGAGTGGCAGCGCCAGTGGGCTCGCATTGTGCTAGTCGTGGAGCGCAGTGTGCCGCCTGGAGAGCGGCTCAAGAACTTTATGCACTACAGCCAGTCGATGTCCGATGGCAGGCGAGCGCTGGTCTTGCGCCTGAACATGACGGTGAGTCGAGTCGGCTCCAAGGGAGCTGTATTAACAGTTGTGTCTGCTTGCAGGACGAGGAGAAGGAGGAAATGAAGGAGGTGCAGGAGATGAAGCGCATCCACCAACGTTTCTCCAAAAAGCGCCAAATGGAGCGAGAGGCGCGTGCCCATCGCCGCCAGCAGGAGTACGAGAAGTTCTTCGGCTCAGCCCCAAAGCCCGACAGCGCGGAGCAGTCCAATATGTGAGTCGGCTCTCAGCTGGCAGCTATTAACTAGTTCAAGTTTTATTGAATCGAACGCTTCGCTGTGTTGTCAAAATTCTGTTCGCATTGTGCAATAAATGTTTAGTCTACGAGCTGTTGCAACCCCAACCCCAGCCCTAGCCCCAGCCCCAGGGCTAATTTAAATGCGCCTCGTAAAACTCAGCTTTACGACATGGCAAACACAAACTAGCGACGCGTCATTGAGGGTGCCAATAATGCGGCATTTGAATGATAATAACCGTTTTTATTATGGACGTCTGGCCAATAAATCCGCTTCAATGGGGCGGGCAGAGCGTGTTGGCACATCCTTGGGAACATCCGCTCGGCGCAACAAGGCTCTTGTCATGCGCACATCTTGATTACGTAATTGGAATTGTAGCAACAGATTCCTGACGACGCCTTCCCTTGTGCCTACCTGCCTAGGTGAGCGCAAGTGGGCCGAACAATGGCCCTCAGCGATAGTCTGCATTGATATCGACGATCACCGATCGGCGATCGGCAATTGATGCGTGGGATCCTTTTGCAAAAAAGAAATACAAAATCTCTGGCACCGGAAACGTTTGCTCCTTATTGTTGTGCTACAGAAAGGAGCTCCTTGAGCCGTGCACTGTTGCAGCTATTGAAAGTGTTAAGCGCAGAACTGAAACAGCGATCGAGCCTCGGCCGCTCCGCGCCCAGCTTGACTCTAATTGCGCCTGAATAGAGCAATTTAGGCCATGCTGTGCCGGCGCGATGCAAACTTTTCGTACACTTCAAAAAGTGAAGCTACCCTTTCTTTACCGGAGATTCGCTGCAGTGCAACTGTTTTGGTCAGCTTTGGTTCCCAGTGGCACCGGCAGCTACGACCCCTGAGCTGCGGTCGCACAATGGGCACCACAGCGCGGCGAGCGGCGCTAATGATATGGTGGCAACCCTTGCCGATCACAACAAAGGCTTAGCCGTCCGTGATTTGAATATGTCACACCAAAAGTTTCCCAGATCTGGATTGGCTTTGGCCGCTCCCTCTCCCATTGTTAGGCATTTGATTCTCTCACTCTCTCTCGCCTGGAGTCGGCGTAATTATAGCGTCTGCTGGCACTCCGAGGCGAAGTGTCGAATTCGTTGTAAGCGACAATTTAATCACATGTTTTGCCAGCAGCGTCGCCAGGACCTTTGTCGGGCCTCCATTGTGCCCGCTAATGGGGCAGCTGGCAATGGGCCTCGGATTTTCAGTTGGGTGCAAACAACGCCCACTTCCTTTTGTCTGCGCTAAAAATATTTATGATATTATTTTATTTCTTTATGCAGCTCGCTTTGTTTCTTTTTTAGCAAGGTTCCTGTGTGACCTCCTCGGAGCGAGAATCACCGTGCGAGTTTTGCCATGCCCATAAAAGTTGGCTGTTAAGATCTCGATCTTGGTGCTTGTTAATTTCCCAGTCGTAAAGTTGTGACTGCAGCTCCGCGACTGGCCGAGAAAGTTGGCAAACTGTTTAATTACTCACGCACACAAACATTGTAAAACAATAAAAACCATTCCCGGAAAATCGAGGTTTATGAGATCCGTTTAGCGGGCTCGCGAGGGGCGTTGCAAATGACTTTTAAATGCGGCAGTCGTGGGCCGATGATTGCTTTTCCTTCTTCTTGCTTGTCCTTTTTCCATTTTCCTTTTTCCCTTTTACTTAAACTAACTATCGCAATTGTTTGCGTTTGTTCTTTTGCCCAAGTCGCACACTTGACAGATCCAAAGGAAAGTCCTCTGGGACTTTCTTGGCTGCTAGCGAGAGGAAAAAATGAAAATGCGAAAAGTATTCAAATCAATGGGTCCATTTAAACAAGAATTATGGCCCCGTAGTCCCAGGTGAGCTGCTCCGCCTTGCCTCACCTTGAGCCCTGCTCGAAATGCTAAGTTTCAAGCGCTCTTTGAGTTTATTTAAAGTAAATTATTTATGCAAATAAAAGCCGAGCAAGGCAGAAAAAAGTTTGCAATTTATTTTGACAGTCCGCAGGAGGTGTGGGCGTGTGTGTGGGTGAAAATGGCAAGGGTTGCTCGATGATGAATCAGAGTTCGATTCGCTTGACCTTTGTTAACTTCTGTTTGCGTTTCAGCTCAGGGACACAGTCCCTGTGTGTGTGGGTGTGTGTGGGGGCGTGTGATGTATGACTAAACAAGGCTCACAAAGGGCGTTTAGTTCTAAGTACTATACGTTCTATGGATCCGATAGTGTTTGGGATTATCAGTTGCGCATTTGTGAATAAAATCTCAAATTAAATTGAGATTTCTTGGCATTGCATTGATGACTGTGCTCAAAGTCCCTTGAAGGCATGTGAGTTCGCTAAAATATTGAAGAACGTTTTGCTATGAAGACTCGACTATCACTTGCCTTAGATAATTAATGCTTTATGAATACTATCTTTAGAACTTAGATGAAATAATTGCCGAAACTCAGCTGTATTTTGATGCTGAATCCTGCTACAACATGTAAGAGTTTTCTAGTCTAGCTTGTTCGACTAGGACACTTACGGATAGACAGACGGATAGACGGCCGGGCAGACGGATGACTATATCGACTCAGCTCGTAGTCCTGATTAAAAATTTATATCCCATTTTCAATGGATTCACATTCTCAAAGGCAAGGAACTGTAATATATTAGTCTCAGGCAAACTTGGTTCATTCAGTTGAGGAAACAGAAGTATTCTCTCGTAACTAAAGATATGTACTTTCTCATATGAGGTCTATTTCCCAGTCGGAGATGCAATAGAACCCGCAACTTGCTATTCGCTATCAATACGACATGATATATGATATAATAATATAATAATAAATAATAATATATAATGATAAAATGGTATGATGTAATGGAAGCTTTTGCTTAGTGATATATAGTGATATATGATATAATAATAATAAATAATAATATATAATGATATAAAGGAAGCTTTTGCTTAGTGATATATGATATAATAAAAATAAATATTAATATATAAGATATAATGGTAGATATAATGCAAGCTTTAGCTTAGTCTCTTAGTCTCTCCAAAGACACGCAGCAGCTAGGTTCCATCGATATTCCCCTGTGCAAATACACATTTTCTTACGTTCTATTGCCGAATTCACCTTCCATCTTGGCCCGCGTCTCCGCGCTCTCCTTTTGACAGTCCGAATGCGATTCGCTTTGATTGGGAACCACTTGACGTTTATTTGCGGGGGTGTTAACAAAAAACCGCAAAGTTTTAATTGAATTTCCTGAACAAAATAATGTTTTGCCACTTGAGTCTCGCGGGAGACGCTAAACAAACATAGCCAACAAGGCAATGGCTGGCTGGCTGGCTGACTGGCTGACGTGCTGACTGATTGACTGAGTGACGCACTGATAGATGGAGAGGCGATAGAAGGTACGCGGTATGCATACATACTTAAGAGCCAAATGAAATAAATTCAATTCGCAAAATCAAATCACTTGAGTGAAAATACGCAGCACAATCAAAAGTTGCATTAAAAATTCCAGCATTCAAAAGGAAACACACAACAAATGTGGCTGTGAGGCGTGGCGAGTGGGGGCAGCTGGGTTAGCATAGAATAAAAGGCGTTGCAAAGGCGTCGAAGCGTTTTCCCATCGCTGAAATGCGACTTTGATCTTTGATGGCATTAAACACGCGCAATAAAACTCTTTGAATCTCGAATACGCCCCAAACCCATTTGCCAAATGAGTGAAAATTAATTACAAGAAGCCACAGAAGTGGTCACGTAGACAGCTAGCGGGTATGCGCGACTGCAAGGATTACGTGTACAAGTCTAAGGTTAGTATAAATATTAATAGAGCTAGAGTAGACTAGATAAGTAAGTATAAGGCAGATGCAGAGAATAGTTTAAGATGATTATCGAAATATTCTGATGGCTGAAGTCTTTGGTGTATAGATTTTATATTGATTTAGTCTAGTGACTAAGCTAAGCCAATTATACCCACTAATAAAGGATACTGCAGGGTATTGTTTGAGATCAAGAAACAAGTATGTAGAAATTCTTAGTTTCCTTTCTGTATTACATATTATTTATTCTGACTCAGTCAACTGATATTGATATATTATATTAGCATATAATACCCATTTATATAGTCCACTACAGGGTATATTTCCGTAAAGATAGTTGTTTTTACTTTTTTAGTATAAAAGTATTCATATTATTCATAATATTTATTCCTACTTCCAATCGAGTCACCATCTTTAGCGCATAATACCCATTACTATAGCCTGGCACTGGGTATACCATCAGACCCAAAACGATATTGTAGACATACTTAATGTAAAAGTATTTATTTATTTATTATTAAGGCTGATTTAGTCAACTGATACAGGGTATATTAAAGTACCGCAAGAGTATCTTATAGATATTTTTAGTGGTATTTATTATATACTAACTATTCTGCCTTGGTGAACTGATGCATAGTCTAGAGCACATTACGCCCACCATTATAGCCAAGTGCAGGGTACTTTACCAGACCGCAAAAGTGTTTATTAATTGATTCACTGCCTGTGGCCCATAACACCCACTCCTTGGTCCGCTACAGGGTATAATTATAGACATATCAAAGCGTTTAGCTGCCTGTCAACACTTTGGTTTAAACTTTGTGCATCTGGGGTTTGGCAGCTGCCAGTGACAGGCCTCACCGCGTGTCGTGGCTGAACCTCATTTGGCTGTTGGGCAACGCCTACGCACGCCTGCCCAAAACAACATTGATGATGTTGCCCTGAGGCGACCGCAGGACCGCAGGACCACAGAATTTTGACACTTTTTCGGGCAGCTAATTCTGTGGATTTTCGCCCAGCTCAGATTCGTTCCAACTGTGCTTGTTGGTCGTAAACACACACCGTGGGACTCGGCCGCGGCGACATGACGTTTCGAAGAAATCGCGCGACTGAACTGCACTTCAAAAGTCGCTCTGAGTGGGCTCTTCGCCTGGCGACGTTTTCGGGTCGAGCGACAACAATAATTAGACGTACCAAAGCACTCGAGAGGCAGGCCGGCCAACCCCTAAGAATGACCCCAGAATCCGAAAACACAGGGAAACACAAATACCTCTAACATCCTACAATATATGCAAAAATCATAAAGAAATATAGAAATCTGCTCAAGTAGTCGACTCTTAAGTGGCCCGTTTCGATTACAGGGCAAACTTAAGATGAATTCCGCATTATGAAGTGGGCTGCGCCGAGGCTCGTCATTTGCCTGCAACCCTTTCAGCATCCTCTTGGCTGATTGAGAAATTAACGTCGTTTAGCCAAGTGGCTGGGCTTTTTCTTGGGTCTGCCAGGTGAACAATCGAATCGAGTCGCGAATCGGTGGCGAAGACTTTCGCATGTCATGAGCATTTCGTAGTTAATCTGTTATGACATCTAGTTGTGGTAGGGTTGGTGGGGGTAGCGGAGCTTATGGGCACCTAATGAGCGCAAATCGAGCGTGCATTATGAGAGCCATCGATATCCTACGCTCTGACAGCTCCTCAATTGCATTAGCATTGCCATTTTTCCCAGCTAGCGATGGCGAGAACTTCTCACAGATTCTCACACTTAACCAATGCCAAAGAAGTGGCTGCCAGAGGCTGACTTTAGGGGCGTTACATGTGGGCTTACACATGTCTCGGCCAAAGGTTTCCTCTCTTATCCGCAAATTGAATATTGTTGGTCATGGAAAAGGTTAATTGTTTGCCAAGTTCTGGGTAATGCAGTTCCATTTCCATTTCCTCGTTGGCCGGAAGTGCTGCAACAGAAACACGCTCGTCTATTTATTGTTGTTTTTTATTTATCATTATTTTTATTTGTATATTTTTGTTGTCTTTGGCAATGCTGAAACAATTTGCAGCATTGGACAACAAACACAATTCGAGTTCCGTTGAATTCCCGAACAATGAAGGACGACAAAGGCAGGCTGCAGCCAGGAGATGCTGCAGCCAGGACAATGCCAGCAATTGCTCAGCAGCAGCAGCGATTCGACCTGGTCAAATCAGGTGAACCCAAACGGAAGTCGTCCTGGCACATGTAAGCGTTCCATCGGCTATTGTTCATCGCCCGACTATTTAGACCTAATGGGATGAGCCGAAGAGTTGGTTACGGCTGGACTCTATGCTCACTTCTTGCACCCTGACAAGATGACGATTAAGGATTCCGTTTAGTGTCCCTTAGGATAATCATTTTATATAATATTCAGTTCATTATGATACGCATATGAAGACATGTTTCTGCCAAACTAAAATGGGAGTTTTTCCATCGAAACTCTGTTTTGGCTAACACATTTACCACACTCACCCACCCACATTATATTTCTTTTTTTTTTCCACGCAAAAAATGAAAATGTAAAAGAAAAATCTTTGGATTTCGTGTGCATGCAAAATGCTCTTAACTAGAATGACACGTGAAAAGCGCAAAATCTGTGAAGTAATCAAATGGACACGTTCGTCTAGGAAATTGTAATCAAATGCATACGTGTGTGAGTGCGTGGGGGTGCTGGGAAATGGACAGTGGGAAATGGAAAATGCGAACTGAACAAAGGATCCGTCGGCTGCCAGCTACGTGAGAAAATGTAAGTTAACTGCAGTTGGAGGTGGAAGTGGAAGGGGAGGGGGGAAGAGCAACAAAATTCAGCCAAATGTTCAGTTAGCCAGGTGCTGGGCATGGAGAACCTGAATGCGAGCTAAGTAAATAGCAATTAAATAACACTCTGATCGCAATTCGATTAGTGGAGACGATTCAATCGATCCACAAAAAGCAAACACAATTTAACCCCATTTAATTGACATTTAAGGCTGCAAAGTGCGTGCTTTGTCTCGATTGTATTTATCTTTATGATCTCATTATAATCATTGTATTTATCACATTTGGCCGCATTGTCCGGGAATTTAATTTAAAAATGAAAAAGTGAATTGTTTGACTCAATATATATGGCCAAGCCAGAACACAGCCAGAGCCAGAGCCAGAGCCCCAATTCACAATGACAACAGCAACAACAGATGGCGAACAATGAAATGCGCGACTCTCGGGATTTAATGTGAAAAGGAGAATGCATGAATAGAGAGCGGAGTGAATGCAGGCAGAGAAAGGCAGACGAGTCCTGGCTGGCAACGGGCTAGGGTTAGACTCTCCATAATGGATTTCATAATTACAGAACTGTTGATTCTACTTGTTCTCATTTCGAATTGAGTGCTCATAAGTACATATAACACCTGACTGGCTTTGTCGCCTTCCCTACTCACACACAGACATACACGAAAAGAAAAAACAAACTGAAACAAGTAAGAATGCTCTAGTCGAGACGGCTCGAATAGGAGATACCCTGAGCCCTGCGAAGTGCCGATACTTCAAATATTCTATGCTTAGTTTACATATACATATACTGCAAGCAACACATACACACACACAGACGCACGCTCAAGCACACGTTCTGCCAAATGCGCAGTTGACGTAGCGACTGCGGTTAGGCTGCAAGACGCCTACGCTATGGGAAATTAAATGTTTAATAACTTTTTTTCTAGAAGGACTTTTTGATTCAAACTTTCAGGGCATGATTATGTTATTCATATGTGTGTATGTGCCGAAGCACAAGTCTCTAGTATTTGAAATGCGTTTTTTGCAAATTTAGGGCGAAGGGGGCGTGGCATCCAAAATCCAAAAATTACAAAATGTCTGCATTCACAACAGGCATCTACACAGTAAATTTCATGTCTCTAGCTCTTACGGTACGTAAAAGAGACGAAAAGTTATCGAAATTTATCGATAAAAAGAGAACGGGAAGAGTTATCGAATTTTTGAAAAAAACTCGTATAGCGTATGGTATTCAGGAGTATACATGTCAAATTTCAGCTCTCTAGCTTCTGTGGTTTACGAGATCGCTGCGTTCACACAGACGGACGGACGGACGGACGGACGGACGGACGGACGGACGGACGGACGGACGGACGGACGGACGGACGGACGGACAGACGGACAGGGCTATTTCAACTCAGCTCATCGAGCTGATCAAGAATATATATACTTTGTATGGTCTGCGACGTCTCCTTCTGCCTGTTACATACATTTTCACAAAAACATTATACCCTGATTTCCCATTTTCAATGGGCTCAGGGTATAAAAATATCAAAACTATTCTCCGGCACCGCGTCCTTCCTTCCTTCCTTGCGAACACAACAAAAGCCCATGGCAACATTTGAATACTAAATGCGAGATGCGTACGGCAAAAAGCAAAAGTCTGTCTTCCTTTTACCACTATCCTAGTTGGAGCTGCCCCCCCCCCCCCCCCTCTCTCTCTCTCTCTCTCTCCTTCTCGCTCGCTCTGTGTGTGTGTGCCATTGCTAAGTGAAAAGTAGAATGGATAGAAAGCAAAACGCTAGCTGAACAAAACTTTTTCCATTACACAACACATCAAGTTTTTTTCTTTCCCTTGATATATATGTATATATATATATATATTCTTTTTCTCCAGCTTCTTTCGGTGGACAACACAAAGGAAACGCTGAAAGCTTTTTATACCCTGTTAACGAAAGGCTGCCCTGGGCATATTAGCTTGTATAAACATCTCTTGTTTCCTTTTCGTATACTTTGATGATCAGAAAGATAATAGATATATATAGCTGTAAGTATACTCATTTCTTATATCTACAACATCAAGGACATAACCTTTATGCCTAAGTTAATTGAATATAAATCAGACATAATCGTTTATTCAGTTATGGAGATGTAAGCAAGACTGGACTATTCTCAAAGTGTGTTTCGCATAAAATATAGATACTCGATACTTAAGCTATGCTACTTATTATAATTGATTATCAGCAAGAGCATAGTACACTCCTTCCAGCTCCTGGCCAGGAAAACACTTCATTTTGTATGTATTTTTATTTCTTTTAACTTTGCTCATTGTAAAGTCAAACGAAGGGAGTGAGAGAGGGAGAGAGAGTGGGAGGGGTCTCTCTCTCGCCGTGACTCCCACCTGCAGGCACCCATACACTCACGGTCATGCATATAGGCACACTTTATGTACGTACACACTTACATAAATTTGACTAGCCATTCAGGGCGTTTTCTCGTCTCTCGTTTTGTAATTGTGTTGTGTGGTGCATTGTGTCGCTTTTGCTTTTCCACTTTTCTTTACCAAATAAGTAAATAATTGCAGTAATATCCTTTCGAGCGCGAAATAGAAAGAAACGAACAACGCCATAGAATGGAAAGCGTGTTTCCATGTCCTTTTCACAAACTAAAATGTGCCTTTCACACATATACATGAAACACAAGCCCGCACACACACACACACACACACACACAGTCACTCATATATATACAGATTTGCCCACTCACAATACACATGCGGCTTGTATATAGAACAGAGAGCCACACAGACACCCACAATGGCCAGGGTATACAAAAATTCACACCAAGTCGCCATTATGATTGGCTGAAAAGGTAAAGCCAACGGGCTACGCACACACACACACACACACACATACACACATACAAAGCGCACTCTCTCAGCGTATGTGTGTTTTGGCTCTCACACTCCCGAAGCTCTCTTCGGACAAACAACAATAGATGCCGCGGAAGTGCAGCGCCAGGCGAAACAATAACGGAAATTGTGTGCCCACTGTATGCGAAAAATCAATGCAATTTCAGAGAGTGAGAGAGAGAGAGAGAGAGAGAGTGTAGAGTAGGAGCGCAATGCGGGAGTGCGGGTGCTCCAAATGAGGTCGCTGCGGCAAAAAATTGGAGCAGCGCAGCCAAAAACTACTAACAAGGCAGCGACCAGACACGAACCGAGCCGAACACTGAGCGAGCTGTTATTGTCGTTGTTGTTGCTGCTATTCAGTGTTTCTATTGAACACACCCCTCAATGGGCAACAACTACAACTAACAAGGCGGCCGAAATAAAGGAGCCAATGGAACAAAGCCAACAAGCAGCGTAACAATGCAGCACCAACAGAAAGCAAGAGAGCGAAAGGGAGAGAGCGTGAGAGCGAGCAAGCACCCAGGTACCGTACGTGCACAAGGCAGCCCAGTTGCCGTCTCGCTCGCACATGCATTACTACCTGCGCAGAGGGTTGGTTGTCGTTCGTCGTTCGCCGTCGCTTGTGTCGCCAGAGAGAGAGAGAGAGGGCAAGCGAGAGAGCGAGAGCGAGCGTGGCATAACAGAAAACTGGATTTGACTGTAGTCGTGTCAGTCTCAATTATTGCGCAGACAAATCAGTCAGTGTGTAGCTGTTGAGCCGAACAGAAGCAGCAGCAAGAGCAATAGCAATAGCAAAAGCAAAAGCAAAAGCAAAGCAACTGCCAAGCACAGAGAGACGCACTATCGACATTACAGTTAACTGAGCAACACAAAAAACACAGAGACATTGTGAATACAGTGAAGTGACAAACAAGAGAACAAACACAGTGAACATTATATCCGAGACAATATCAAGTGATAAACGAACATATAATGGCCACATTATCGTCGCATCCCAATTACGGCTTCCATTTGGGCGCCAGTCAGGGCTTGGAGCTGCCCTCCCCTGGCGAGTATGCCTCCCAGGGCCTGGACATGGACATGGATATTAAGCGCGTATTGCACTACTCCCAGAGCGGCGGACTGGCCGCTAGCCTGGCAGCCATGGGCGGCTCTCCGGGCGGTGGCCCAGGCGGCGTCAGTGGCCAAGCGGCCAACAACATGAGTCACCACATGGCGCATCACATGCACAGCGCCGTGGCTGCTCAGCAGACCCTGTCGCCCAACAGTTCCATTGGCTCCGCCGGCAGCTTGGGCAGCCAGAGCAGCTTGGGCAGCAGTGGCATGGGAGGCGGACTTGGTATGGGCACACATGGCGCGGGTGTGGGCTCAGGCGCTGGCAACAGCTCCATGCACAGCTTGGCCACCTCGCCTGGCCAGGAGGGCCACATCAAGCGCCCGATGAACGCATTCATGGTTTGGTCGCGCCTGCAGCGTCGTCAGATCGCCAAGGATAACCCCAAGATGCACAACTCCGAAATATCGAAACGCTTGGGAGCCGAATGGAAACTGCTCGCAGAGTCGGAGAAGCGTCCGTTCATTGACGAGGCCAAGCGCCTGCGTGCCCTGCACATGAAGGAGCATCCGGACTACAAGTATCGCCCACGTCGCAAGCCCAAGAATCCGCTGGCTGCTGGGCCCCAGGGCGCACTCCAGATGCAGAGCAACATGAACATGAACATGAACATGAATATGAATATGGCACAGCAGAAGTTGGGTGCGGCCGGCGCTGGTCCGGCGGGCGGTGGCTACAATCCGTTCCACCAGCTGCCCCCGTACTTTGCTCCCTCACATCATCTGGACCAGCCGTATCCGGTGCCCTACTTCACTGGCTTTGATCCGTTGGCCCTGTCTAAGCTCCACCAGAGCGCAGCGGCCAACAACCAGACGCACAAGCACCTGGAGGCACAGCAAGCGTCACAGTTGCCGCCCACCTCGTTGAGCAGCTTCTACTCCGGCATCTACTCGGGCATCTCGGCGCCTTCGCTGTATGCTGCACACTCAGCGAACGCCGCCGCTGCCGGACTCTACACCTCATCCTCGACCTCCTCGCCGGGCTCCTCGCCCGGCACCATCACGCCCAACGGCATGGACGGCTCGATGGACAGCGCCTTAAGGCGGCCGGTGCCAGTGCTCTATTAGGCAGATTGGGCGGACCGAACTGTCCCAGAGTAAAGTACAATTTGCATTGTTGACGCGTTCCCAAAGTGATCCAACTGGTTTTAAATCTTTAAAAGCTCTAAGTAAGCCAATTATACTCTAGTAGTTCCCTATCATTGTATGTCTCGCCCTCTATCAAGCAACGCTCGCAAAAGTCTAGTACAAGAAGAAAACGTAAGAAACATTCCTAGCCAATAATGTATACGTATATGCACCCAGATGCGTATATGTATATGTATTATCTAACATTTATATAATGATATTGTCTATAATTTATTGTCACTAAGCCGAAAGCGAAACCTAATTGTAAATTAACTTTATTTAGTTCTAAGCGTGTGCTCCTTGTTGTGTTTGCCAGCACCATCCTCATATCCTAGTTACGAGTATTGTGCCCCTAACTCAAATTGTAAATATCACGTGAATTCGTTATAGACTAAAGACACCATCCAGCAAATGGAAACAAAAATAAATAAAAACACACACACAAAACATATTCATAAATGTATTATTAATTGTATTAAAATTAAAACAAACAAAAAAAAAAAAACAAAAACCTAATATTTAAGGAAATGCAAAATATTTAAAAATGAATAAAAACACATTTATTAAAATGGAAAAAACACTCAAAAAACCTCTAAAGACTTTTTCTTAAGCCTATAAACTAGTTGATTCAAGCTGGGATTGGAAGATTAGACGAATATTCGGGAATCCTTTACTGGATGCCATTTCCAACTATGAGGTGTACATATGGGCCAAAGATGTCTTATGAGACTAGTATATGAAGAGAATTATATATTTTATATATGATTATGACTATATAATTTCGAGATCTTGCAATGTTACCCTCGCCTCCACGCGTTTCTCATGTTGTATACTATGTAAATAGTCTGTTTTTTGTTGCGTGGTTGTTTGGAAACTTTAATTTGATTTGCACACAGAAATATTTGAGGAATTATACAACTATTTGGCGCTGTATTAATTTCTATTGATTAATGCGCTGTTTACTTTGCGCCTCGCGTCTAACAATGATCTAGGGTGGACGGAGAGGCAAACAAAGGTCGGCAGCGTCGCAGCGGAGGGGTCTTTGTTGGGGCCTCAACAGGGGGGCTGGGCCCATTGAAATTTTAGACGGCAAGCAGATCCACAGATCTCCACAGACCTCGGCCAGCGATGAAATCAACGAGTTTTCAGTCAATTTTTGTTTCTCTCTTTTTTTTTAGCTATCTTAACTTGTAATAATAATAAGAATAATTGCGGTCATTAATAAAGCCAATGGCATTGTTTTCCAGCTTATACAACTTGTGTTTCGTGTGTGAGAAGAGAGCGGAGAGAGAGAGAGAGAGAGAGTTTGAGTGTGTTTGTAAATGTGTTAAAATATCAAATATTGATTATTGTTGTTATTATAGGCACTGTTATAGCCGCTGTCGTCGTTGTTGCTGTTGTTCCAACAGCGCGTCTCTGTTCATTCTTATTTCATTCTCCTCTCGATATAAATTTCATAAATATTGACTTAGCATTGACGTGATATTGAATAATTATATAAAGAGTGAATTTTAGGTTAAGTTACGGACTCAAGTTC